>JYCQ01000227.1:0-199082 GCA_000931505.1 Hypoxylon sp. E7406B | reverse complement strand
AATTTAATAATAATATATAATATAATAATAAATTAACTTAAAAAATAAATTTAATATAAAATATATTTATTTATTTTATAATAAATTATAACATAATAAAGTTAAATTATATAAAATAAAAAATATTTAATTATTTTATAATAAATTATAATATAATAAAGTTAAATTATATATAATAAAATGTATTTAATTACTTTATAATAAATTATAATATGGTAAAATTAAGTTATTTTTTAATAAAAAGTAAAAATTAAATTTTAAATATAAAGTTATTAAAATATATTAAAACGTGAATATATAATTAAATTAAAATAAAAGAAATAAAAAAAATCATTAAAAATTATATAAATTTTTATATAAATAAGGAAAAGTTAAATTTATAAAATTTAAAATATTTTTCTTATATATAAATAATTTAATTTATATTAAAATACTTATAATATTTTACATTATACATTTAAAAAAGTTAAATTTATAAAATTTTAAATATTTTTTTATTACTTAAATATTTAAGCATTTTAACTTATATTAAAAAATTTACAATATTTTATATTATATATTTAAAGCTTTATAATTTTTTAATTATATTATATAATAATAATCTTAAAACTTTAATATAAATAACATAAATTTAATAAATGTTTATAAATTTTAATTTAAACGTTATTTTAATAAATATAATAATAATAATAAAATATATAAAACATACATTTTAATTTATTAAATTTAAATTTATCATTTTCATTTTTAAAATAATAATAAACACTTTATATTTTAAAATTAATTTAAATATTTTTAAATTTTTTTATAAAGTTAATATAATCATTTTAACTTATATTTTTAATGTTAAAAATTTTAAGAAAAATTAAGATAATTTTATTTATATATTTGGAAAATTATATTTATAAAACTTTTAAATTAAACTTAAAGATTATTTAAAAAGTGATAATTTATAATAAACTTTAATAATAACATTAATAATAAACTTATAATTATAAAAACTTAATTAAAATATGTTATAATTTTTATTAAATAAAGATAATTAAATATTTTAATAAAATTATAAATATTAAAATTAAAAACAATGAATTTTTAATGTTTAAAAAATTTATAAATTATATATTTTATGATAAAGTTATTTATATATTTAATAAAAGTATTATTATATATTATGTTATTTAAATTAAATTTTTATTTAAATATGGTATATTTATTAAATTTTAATTTTATTTAAATTAAATGAAAAATTATAATAATATAAAGTTACTTATAAAAAAGTTATATTTTTTTTATATATATCTTTTATTTAATAAATTAATAAAAAAAAAACATAAATAAACATTTAATAATAATTATATTAAACTTAAAAATAAATAATACATTTATTATTTTAATTACATTATAAGTTAATTTTAAAAAGATTTATTTTAAAAAGTTAATTATAAAAACAACACTTTTTTAAAATAATATTTAATTTACATTATTATCCCTTAAAATCTCTATTTAATACTTAATAAAAAAATATTAAAAATAAGTTAATTACTTTTTAAAGGATATTTTCGTTAAAAATTATAATAAAAAATAATATAATTTATAAAAAATAAGCTTAAATATTAATTATAAGTTAATATTATAATAAATTTAAAAATTCTTAAAGTTAAACATATAATAAATATAAAAGCTTTAATTATATTAAATATTTTTAATATAAAAAATAATAATAATATTATTAAGTTTAAAATAAATAAAAAAAGAGATAAATTACTAATTAAATGCTTATATAATGACTTTTTAAATAATTATAAATAAGTATTTATTTATTATTTAATAAAATATTATAAATTTAAGAAAATATATAATTAAATTATTAAAAAAAAAATTAAAAAATATTAAAAAACCTTTAAATTTTATAAAATAAGTTATAAAGCTTTTTAACGTTATAAATAATATTAAGTGTTTATTTAAATAAAAATAAATTATTATATTTTTTTTTTTTTAATTTTAAAAAAAGTAATATTTATTTAAATAAAAATAAATTATAATGGTTTTATTTAATTATATAAAAAAAACACTTATTTAATATAAGATAAATTATAATATATTTTAATTTTTAAAAAAAATAATCATTTATTTAAAAATAAATTAACATACTTTTTTATACTTTAAAAAAAATAACACATTTATTAATATAAAATGTAAATTAAAATTAATACTTTTTATAATAACTTTAATTAACATTTCTTTTTATAACTTTTTTAATTAAATTAATTTAACTTATATTTTTAATTATTTAAAATCATTAAAACTTTTAAAAAAATAAGTGATATAACTTAAAATAATAAGCTTATATTTATTAAGTTTTACATTAATTACTTTTTTATTTATTATAAATTTTTTAATAATTTTACTTATTATAAATATTTTTATCGAATAAATTTAATTAATTATACCTTTTTTATTATTATTTATTTAAAAACATTTAATATATATATATAAAATTTTAAATAATCCTTTTATTTTTTAAGAATAAAATTTTTAATTAAATAAATAATAAATTTATAATTATTATTAACGTTAATTTACTTTTATTAAAATATGAAAAATCACGCTTTTAAATCATTTATAATAACATTAAATAAAGTGATAATTAAAAAAAATTAACCTTTTTTAATTAATAAATTATTAAACTTTTTAATAATATTAAAATTAATAATATATTTTATTATATATTAATTTATAATTACTTATAAAATATTAATATAAAAAATATTAACATTTTTAAATTTTATTATAAAAAAAAGATAATAAATTATATTATTAACTTAAATTATTATATATTTATTATTAAAATAATTTATTAAAAATATAAGTAAATATTTATAAAAAATATTTAATGTTAAAGTAAAAAGTTTTAACTTTAATATAAATATAATGTAAAAAATAAATTAATAATTAATAAAAATTTTATTAAAAACTTTAAAAATTAACTTTTAAATAAAATTCATTTTAAATATAATTTAATTAAAAGTAATCTTTATATTATCTTTATTTAACTTAACTTTTATTTTATTATTTTTATTATTTTTATCATTTTTATATTTTATTTTTTTATTTACTTTTTTATTTAATTTTAATAATTTAACCTTTTATTAATTATTTATTAAATTAATATACTTTAATTATTTTATATTTTATATAAATGATTATATATGTTTAAGTTTTTTTTTAAATAACTTAAAAAAGTTAAATAAAGATATAATAATTTAAAAAATAGTTTTAATATCTTTAAATATATTATAAAAATTTTTATATAAGTAAATATTATTATATTTAAGTTTTATAATTTAAAATAAAAGTTATAAAATTAAATTATAATATTTTTTTAAATTAAATTAATTAAATTTATTAAATTTGTTAAATTTAATAAATTTAATATTATTTATGTTAAATATATTATTAAATAATATATTATTAAATAATAAATTTATAATAAAAAATATAAAATAAATTATAAAGTTTTTAAAATTAAAAAGTGGGTTTTTAAGTTAATTTAATGATAATTATATAAAGTTTTTTAATTTTAAATTAATTAATTAATAAATATTTATTTTATAATTTAAATTAAAAAACTTAAATTATATAAATATAAAAAAAGGTAATAATATTATTTTTTAATATTAATTTTTTAATAAATGTAATATATTAAATAAGAAAAAAGTTAATTATTATTAAAGTTAATAAGTTAATTTATATTTTTTTATAAAAAATAAATTAAGCTTTTTTATTAAATTATAACGTTTTTTAAAAAATAAAAGATCTTTTATAATTAATAAATTAAAAATATAAAGTTATAAATTATATTTATTTTTAATAATATAAATTATTATAAGTAAAATTAAAATAATAAAAAAAGGTAATTATTTAATTTATATAATATATTATTACTTTAAAAATTATAATTAATAATTAAATTATTAAATTATTTAAGTAAATAATAATTAATATTTAATGATAATATTAAAATAAGTTTTTTTTATAATATTACGTTAATTATATATAATTATTTTATAAAAATAAAAAAAATAAAAAAGTAAAATAAGTAATAAAAAATAAAAAAAAATGTTATAAAAAATAACGTTATTAATTATAAAGTGAAATATATAATTAATTAAATTATAAAAATTTTAATTATTATTTTTTAATAAATAATTAATTTTAAATTAAAATTATATATTTAAATAAATTTTTAAAATAATATAAATAAAATAATTAAAAAGTATTTTAAAAAAAGTTTAATATATTTTAATTATTAAAAAATTATTTAAAAATTAAAGGTTAAATAATTAAAATTATAATATAAATATTTTATATATAATAAAATTAAATTAAATTAAATAATTTAAATATAATTAAATTTTAATTTATTAAATTTAAAAATATTATATTTACGTTACGTAAAAACCTTATATTTAATTTATATATAAGTAAATTAAGTAAATTAAATTAATAAATACATATAAACTTTTTAAAATAATTACAACCGGAGTTAAAGACCACTTGTGAAAAAGCCGCTGCGAAGGAACCACAATACCTTAGTCAGCAGCCAAATAACAACATTTCCGCGTTGTAATACACCGGATTCATAGTAGGTACCTGTTTACAACGCCGAATGCCCTATAATTACAGCGCAGTATGCATAATACAGTAATTCCCACCTAAGATGACTTAATGTTCATGGATGGCACAGCGTGCCAGTCAGTGTACATTTTTGTTATCGGACACTTTCCATAGACGCCCCTGAGCAGGATGGGAGTGAGATAGAAAGTACAGATCCATATCACGAAATCTCGCCTGCGTACCTCATTCTTGTGACCTCCTGCTACATGACTGGGCCTCTAAGTTAGGTATAAGTTTTATTACTAATATCGTACGAGGACCTAGGACGAAGTGAAACGAGATCCTTCGTCCCACTCTATCTATATCCATCTTAAATTACGCCAAAATAAGACATGACAGAAAGTGGCCGAGGAATATTCCGCATTGCATAATGCATCCCGCAACGTGATTATCTGCACCGTCTCCGGCTTTCTTGAGCACCATGATTTTTAAATCTCCATGTCCGTTTCGGAATTTCTCACCAAAATGCCCCTCCAAGTTATTATCGTTGGTGCTGGCATCAGCGGTCTTTGCACTGCTGTCGCCCTCCAACAAGCTGGTCATTCTGTGAAGGTAGGATGAGATAACTGCTCTCCAACCACGATTTAACACGAGTCGACGTGCTAACAGAATACAGATTTTGGAGAAATCAGCTTTTGCTGCAGAAGTGGGTGCTGCCCTCCTCATCACTCCAAATGGAGAACGAGTACTGTCTCGCTTGGGCTTCGACTTCAAGAGGGCCCGAGCTGACGACATGAAATGCTTCGAAGTCCTGGACGGTGTTACTCTGAAGCCCCTCCACCGTGCCGACCTAAGCAATGCTCGTGAAGAGTATGGGGCACCGCTGTACACCGTGCATCGCGTGGATTTACATACCGAACTTCTACGCTTGACATCAGCTCTAGACCTTCAACTTTCATCCAAGGTTATAGCAGCCGATGCAGAACAGGGCTTCGTGGTCCTTGAGGACGGAACAAAATATTATGCTGACCTCATCGTCGGAGCAGATGGTCTCCACTCAGTTTTGAGGGGTGTGGTGCTGGGCGATAAGGAAGCAGCTAGGTCAACGCCGTCGGGGATGAGCGCATTCAGATTCATGATCCCCACGGTTGACCTCGAAGGCGATCCGCACTTTCAGGAGTTGCAGAAAGTTAAAGGAAGAGGCAACAGCGTCCTAGCGGACACGACCACCCAGACGGAGCGTCATATGGTGTGGTATACCTGTCGAGAGTATGTGTTTCCTCATGATAGTACGCTTGAGAACGGCAAACTTAGAATTGATGCAGTGGACAGGTTCAAAACTTCGCAGGCATTCATGAAAATACTCACACGGATGACGCGGGTAAGTTGAAGGTCGAATAAGATCTCCACACAGCTAACCAAGCTATTCAGACCTGAAGAATCTCATGCTAGAACAGTTTGGTCATTATCACCCCAGCTTGGTTCACATTATCAAGTGAGTCTTCAGCTGTTCTTCATGAGAATCCGGATAGCTCACTAACACATGGTAAATCTAGAGTGGCCCCTAGTGTTACCGTCTGGCCTCTTTCCTACCATGACCCCCTTCCGACTTGGCATCGGGGTAAGATTGTGCTTACAGGAGATGCAGCTCATCCAGTGCGTGACATTCCCACTCCTCTCTCCCAATTTTCTTTTTAATTCTGCTCTAAGAGACTCACACATGAAATCATGTAGATGCTTCCCTTCGGCGCCCAAGGAGCGAATCAAGCCATCGAGGACGCCGGGGCGCTGGGGGCGCTGTTTGGCCATGGCGAGTCCGTAGAAGATGTACCCGGTCGTCTTGCTCTCTTCGAGAAGGTCCGCAGACTGCGAGCCTCCAGAGTTCAGTCACTCTCTAGGGTCCGACTAGGAAAGGAGAAAGAAGTAGAAGACCGAGTTCGCCAATATGCAGATCCTCCAGACTCTGGTATGTTTCACTAATCTCTTATTTGCCCCCGACTCCTAACTCTGCACGTCATCCCGCATGGTGGCTGACTACCACATTAGATGTACCGACTTCGTTCTTTGAACGTCTAGCACACGACTACAAGTAAGTACAAGACAAGTCGACATGTCGCCTTTCAGAGCGAGAACTGACTATTACAGGATTGACGTGTTTGAAGTGTGCAAAGAGGCGCTGGCTAAGGAAAAGCAGAAGAGCTGATAGAGTGGAGCGACAACCAGAATATTGGCCAAATAGGGGTTAGGGGAT
The DNA here is from genome assembly GCA_000931505.1 of Hypoxylon sp. E7406B. Lineage (NCBI taxonomy): Eukaryota > Fungi > Ascomycota > Sordariomycetes > Xylariales > Hypoxylaceae > Hypoxylon > Hypoxylon sp. E7406B. The sequence goes on along the minus strand of JYCQ01000227.1, from coordinate 192,214 downwards.
ACGTGCTAAATTTCGTACAGCAAAAGAATTTTAGCGCTTCGTCAAGCCTGGGATAAAATGATCTAATTCCTAGGCCAAGGCCACTGAATTTACTCCGCTTATTGCCACTCCATGATAGCAAAAAGTCTTGCATAAGAAATCCCAGACTGTCATTTTATTTAATTTGGAATACTTAGGGCAGCCGTATGAGTAGAAAATCTGGTTGTTGGAATCATATTGACAAGTGACCTGTGAGCGGGGGAGCCATGCTGCTTACGTTAGCGGCCCGCTAGCGGAAGAAGGGCTTAGCGGGCCGATCCGGATGATCTATCTGTCCTACGAGATCTGTCATATGTATAAGTTCACTGCCTACGCCTTATCTTCCATGATGATCTCAGTGCCGGGTTTAAATTCCTCTTTTCCTTCACACTTGCGTGAATCTTAAGCTATCTGCGACGTAAACTACCAGCATCAAAATAGATAGGGGCAAGCGTCTTCGGTAATTTGAAAAGAATTCCATGTCGGTGTTGTTAACTTATTCCTTCTGCAAGGTGCATATTGTGCATCGGCATCCGCCATTCCTTCAGGAGGGAGCGCGGTACGGAGTTTCTGGATTTCCAAATAAGTAGTACCGGGATGTACCCGGGTATCTACCAGGGGGCATGTCAGTTTGAGGTAGGATTCTACGCAGGGATCCTATATGGGCAGGCAGGGCTCCCAGATATGCACCAAAGACTATTTTGCATACTCCACTGCCAAATAGAGATATCACCTCAGCACTTCAAAAGAAGGCTCGAGAATGAGACCGTTGCTGGCCTACGGCTTTGATTGGTAGGTGTCGTATAACTAGAAGATTCGTACGAAACCTCAAATGAGCAATTCTGGGTCTTCCTCCGAGCCCATGCACTCCCTGGTGACGATCTTCAACTATAACAGTGATTTTCTATTTCTTCTTCTGCCGCCTCTAGATACCATGTTAACTTCCTTGTTGATGCACGGGCTTTCCCTGGGACCTCTGACCTGGTTCCTCTTTAGGGACAGGGTGAATCGACGGAGATAAACTCAGACCACTTTGAACCCTAAGGATTCATCTTGTTTTATTACGATGGTTGACGCCTCCGATGCAATGTCACTATGTTTGCATATATGTCTAATGACGCTTATGCGGCTGAGGGTTCACAGCCTGTGAGCTCTACTACTTCAGACGCTTAGAAGTCTATTCGTCAGATCACGATCCTTCGAATAAACAGAGTCATGTAATATATATGAGGTGAAATTTATGTGAGATCTGTACGACCAGTAGCCTGCCTCTGATACGGTAAACCGGAGCTTATACTATGCCAGACTATTATCAATCAACAAGTGCTATGTCTCTAGGCCAGGGTCATATCGTGTCAGATGCTGCGCCTCGCATCTGCACAGTAAATACTAGCAAGCTTCCATATACGGCCCTTGCGGATGAACTGCATATCCAGGAAAGGCACCCTAGTCTAGCACGATGTATGATAGGAGAATTTCACTTATCACCATGACTAACTGGTTTATAAGGCCCACCCGGAGAGGGAAAGATGATACTCTCCGAGGCATATCCCTTGAGCTTATTTCGACACCCTCAAGAAATAGTGACCGAGCTTAGGGTCTTCGGTCAAGGAAGTGGATACTCAGTGCTGACGGATCAGACAGGTGAATGCGAGCAGTCAGTCTAAATCAGACCTGCAGTTTTGCGTCCCGTCTTGAGCCCCCTGAAGCTTCCGGGAATGCGAAACGTGACGTTTTCGCCGAGAGACATTCATGGATAAGAGAATTATCTAGCCTCATCGTTCTTTGTTGCTTCCTGACTTCCTGTGTAAGCATATGCAGGTCTCGCAGGGTATGTTTTCGTTGTAGAAGGATCGTATACCGTGTGAAGATCAAGTTGGTCGGCTTGCTCTCTTTATAAGTATAACCCCTTAGTTTTTGAAGAATACCTCTCCTATTCGATGTCTCGCAACGACCTTTAACATATCGCCTTCATGAATCAACTTCATGGCTAACGAATAAGTAACTACTTACCTATATCACTTAACGATAATAAATATTTACTCATCTCCTGCCTTAGAAGCAATCTCTCGGCTTGTAGTAGGGACGTGCCTTGCTCTCCGGCGTAGTAATACGGTCCGCCTTTGATCTTTTCAAAATGCACGCAACGGCCACGAAGCCAGCCGACAACACACTATTGTTGTTCGGGCCGCAAATTCCACGGCTTATCCCTAGTCGTTTGACAGACCTCCGGCGGACCATTCTAGAGGATTCCAACCTGGAGTTCCTCATCCAGATCATAAAGGAACTGCCCTCATTATGGTCCACCACAGCTCAACCAAACTGTCCGAGCCTTGTATCTCTCGCAAATGCCAAGCAACAGCTAGAACAGCTTGCAGCATTTTTCGAGAATGAGAGCGAAGAAGTCCCCCGGTTGGCCCCCCCTTACAATTTACTTCTTGCACCTTTGACTGTTATCGCCGAGGTCGCCGGGTATGTCCGTCTGGGATACCAAGGCACAGTCCAAGGGTTCTGCATCGGCTTCTTGTCCGCTGCGGCCGTGGCCAGTTCTCGGAATAGGGCTGAGCTAGAGCGGTGGACTGCCACCGCTGTTCGGCTGGCGGTCGCCATTGGCGCCGTCGTCGACTTCGACGAACAGGTAAAATCTCACGAGCACCACAGCTCTACATGGTCAGTTCGCTGGACTTCGACACAAGAAAAAGACCATCTTGAAAGGACGCTGGCGTCTTTCCCTGAGGTAACCTACCTTGTTCTCTATCTCTTACCTATTTACCCTACCCATGCCCACCTATGTAGCTGTTGTAGTTGACTGACATGATCTATAGGCGTATATATCGTGCGTAACTGATATAAATAGAGTTACAATCACGATACCAGAAAGCCACTTCGTAAGCTTCTCTGGGCAACTAGCGGATGGTGGTCTGTCCGCTCAACCAGTCGGCCTATGTGGTCGATACCATACAGCTGGGCCAGATAGACAGGAGCTAGTGCAGCAGGTAAAGTCGCTGTGTCAGCTCAATGAAAGCTTTCAATTTCCCTCGGTCGAGCAGCTGACCGTACCGTTGCGGTCCACTTCGGACACTGAAATCATCACAAGTGGGGTGCTTCATGACATCGCTTTGAACTGCATCTTGGTAGATGTATGCAGATGGTATGACACAGTCCAAGCAGCCCTGGATGTGTGGGATGGTCAGCCGGTGAATGTGATTTCCGTTGGGAACAGTTCAGGAGCGATCCCTCACTCCTTGAAATCGGCCAGCACCCCTGATGAATACCTTGCTCCATCATCACAGTCGCCAAGCCCACCCTACACCACCACGCTCAATAGCAACCTGACTACCGGGCAGACGACACCATACAGTACTGTTCATCCGGGAGCCACGGGGACCACTCAGCCTATCGCAGTTATTGGTATGGCCTGCCGGTACGCGCAAGCCGATTCCCTCGAGGAGTTTTGGTCTTTAATCAACTCGGGCAAAAATGCGACTACTCCTGTGCCCGAGGGTCGTTTCAAATCTGACGAATTATGGCGTACCCCCAAGGGACCCTTCTTCGGGAACTTCATCCAGGACGCCGATGCATTCGACCACCGATTCTTCGGTATGTCTGCTCGCGAGGCTGCTTCCATGGATCCCCAGCAGAGACTCCTGCTCCAGGTGTCATACGAAGCCATGGAGTCGGCCGGCTACGCAGATGGGACTGAGTTTCCAAACCGCCCTGTGGGCTGCTATGTTGGAGCTGGATACGTAGAGTACGAGGACAACATAGCTTCGGAGCATGCAACTGCATTTTCAGCCACCGGAACCATTCGGGCCTTTATTAGCGGTAGGGTCAGTCATCATTTCGGTTGGACCGGGCCCTCAGTCGTATTCGACACCGCATGCTCTTCTTCCGCTGTCGCTATTCATCATGCTTGCAAAGCACTTCAAACAAACGACTGTTCTGTCGCAATTGCTGGAGGCGTCAACATGATCACAAGCCCAACTTTCTACCAGAACCTGGCTGCGGCCTCGTTTCTTAGCCCGACCGGCGCTTCGAAGGCTTTCGACGCTTCAGCAAACGGATACTGCCGTGGTGAGGGTGCCGGTATGCTGGTCCTAAAGCCACTTGCCCAGGCCATAGCTGATAACGACCGCATCCTCGGCACTATCGCGGGAACGGCGGTGAATCAAAACTCGAGCTGTAGCCCAATCACCGTGCCGGATTCGAATTCGCAAAGCGACCTGTACCTTCAGGCACTTTCCGGTGGCGGAGTGTCGCCTTCAGACGTCACCTACGTGGAGGCCCACGGAACTGGTAAGTTAAGAACCTACCATCTGACTGTTGTTACCCAGCTCCCAATCAACTTACACAATCATTCATACTATACATGCTAGCGTTGAGAAGTACTCACATGAGACAATTTAGGAACACCTGTAGGCGACCCTATTGAATGCGCTAGCATCCGCACCGCATTTGGCGGTGCTCATCGATCTGAGGAGCTGGTAATAGGCTCAGTCAAGGATGTGATCGGACATACCGAGGCCGCTTCAGGCGTTGCCGGAGTCATCAAGACACTACTCATGATGCAGCATGGCTCGATCCCCAAGCAACCAAATTTTACTCGGCTCAATCCCAAGATTCCGGCTTTGGAGCCCGACAAGTTGGCCATTGCCGATAGAGCTCGCCCGTGGCAAACTAGAACGGGGCGGGCGGCCCTGGTCAACAACTACGGTGCGGCTGGGAGCAACGCCGCCATCGTGCTCCGGGAATATCGACCCGGGTTGACGGCGCAAGATATTACTAATGTTTTGCCGGAGAGCACTAAGGTCGAGTACCCGATTTTCCTATCCGCCAAGACGCCGGAAAGCCTGCGCGCATATGGTACCGCGTTGAAGAAATTCTTGGACAGAAATGCTTCGGTCACCCTCGGTGATGTGGCGTATAACCTGGGACGCAAGCAGAACAAGACGCTCGAATACACGTCAACATGGACTACGTCAAGTCTTTCTTCATTTAAGCAAGACCTGGATGCCATTGCATCTGGCACGAAACCCATTTCGCAGCGGAAAGTCGATAAGAAGAAAGCAGCCACCGTACAATGGCCCACGCCAGTAGTGCTCTGTTTCGGGGGCCAGACTGGTCGCAGTACCTACCTCTCGCGAGATCTTGTCCAAAGCTCATCTCTGCTCCGGTACCACCTAGAAAACTGCGACAAAGCTAGCACTTCACTGGGGCTGCCATCGCTCTTCCCGCGCATATTCGATCCAACGCCTATGGATGACCTGGTCCTGCTTCATGCTATGTTATTCTCGGTGCAGTATGCGAGCGCCCGGGCCTGGATTGATGCAGGGTTGCAAGTGAGCGCCTTGATTGGCCACAGCTTCGGCCAGCTAACAGCCCTGGCTGTGTCTGGAAGCCTCGACTTAACTGACGGCCTTCGTCTGGTTACGGGCCGAGCTCGTTTGATGGAAGAGCTCTGGGGTGCGGAGCCCGGCGTTATGTTGGCGATTGAGGGTGACCAGGAGCGCCTCGCGACTGTTCTACAGACAGTTGCCGAAACGCGCACTGTCGATGTGGCTTGTTACAATGGCCCACGAAATATTGTCCTAGCTGGAGAAGAGGCGGCGATTGATTCCATTGACCAGATTTGCAAGGTCTCGCCAGGTCTGAAGACAGTTAAGCTAGCGAACAGCCACGCTTACCACTCCCGCCTAGCCGACCCAATTTTGGGCGACCTCCAGGACTTGGCCGGAACACTCGCATGGCGGAAGCCATTGATCCCTGTCGAAACCTGTTCTCGCGGCCAGAGTTGGACTAGCATTGACCCCTCCAAGATTGCACAGCACACACGTGAAGCTGTATATTTCGGTGAGGCAATACAGCGGATTGCTAGCCGGTACCCGTCAGCCGTTTGGCTTGAGGCCGGGTCCGTATCTCCTATAACTGGCATGGTACGCCGCGCCCTACCAACAGGGCGAGAAGACGTGCTGCTGTCGATGGACCTGGGCAAAGGCAACCCCTGGACTAGTCTCGCCAAAGCTTCATCAGGCCTCTGGGCTGCTGGGTCTACTGCAGACTTCTGGGCTTTCCACGGCTCAGACGCGGATCGATATCGGTGGTTGGATCTGCCTCCTTACCAATTCGCCAAGACAAAGCATTGGATACAATACCAGCCCCATCGACCACAATCCGCGATCGAGACGCCGGCGCCTGTATTAACAGGCCCGCCACAGCTATTACAACGACTCGGAGATGCGGATGGGGAAACTTTCTTCGCCGTCGACCCCTCGTACGAGATCTTCGAATTGAGCGTCAAAGGCCATGCGGTAGTCGGTCAAAGCCTGTGCCCAGCAGGGTTATACTTCGAATTAGTCATCCGGGCGGCACAGTCCCTTCAGAATGTCGCCAAGGGCAGCTCTAAAGTACCACACATTGAGAATATGCGTATCCTGTCGCCTTTAGGATTGAAGCCCCTTAATGGAGCGCTTCGCATCAGCTTTAAGCCAGTCGACAGCTCTAAGTGGGCTTTCACTTTCTTTTCATGTACCGCTGATGTTGGCGTCCGACCTGCGCCGTCCCAACGCACGAACCATGCCCAAGGCACCGTAGCCCTGCTCGAGGCGGATGCAGCAACCTCACGCTTCAATTTCGTCAAGCGTCTGCTAGGAAGATCGCGATATGACCAGATTGCCTCGAACCCCAACGCGAGCAGATTAGCTGGGGATGTGCTCTACAAGATCTTTGCCCGGGTCGTTAACTATGCTCCTTACTACAAAGGCGTCCGTAATACCGTCGCCTACGATGGAGAAGTTGTAGGTGACGTGGTTATGCCTCGAGGAAAAGAAGCAGAGATTCTTGGCTCCAGTGTATCCGACCCTCTAGCCATCGACAATTTCCTGCAAGTTGCGGGTATTCACGTGAACTGCTTGCTTGAAGGTAGCGATGACGAAGTCTCCGTGTGCAATGCTATCGGAGAGGTGCTCTGGAGCGACTCATACCTGCAAGAACATGGCCAAGGAAAGCTATCGGAGTCTCCAAACGCGCGGACGTGGAAGATATACTCGAACATGGAACCTAAGGGTAAGAACACGCTTGTCAATGATGTGTTCGTCCTGGACGCCACAACTGGTGCAGTCGTCGTAGCCATGCTTGGTGCGGAGTTCACCACAGTGCCGCTGGCTTCCTTGCGCAGAGTCCTGTCTAAGATCAATGAGAACTCAAACMCTCCTGCGCCAACCAAGACTTCCCCGGCCCCAGCACTCACAAATGGCATCTTCACAAATGGGGAGCCAACGCAGCCTCAGAAGGATCATCTCAACGAAGTAACGCAACATGATGATCGCACTTCCGCCGCTTCACTGCCACCCGCCGAGCCTGTTCCGGCTGCCACTTCTTCCGCAGCCTCCGAGGTCAACCTGTCCGTCCGAACGATGCTAGCCGATATCTTTGGCATGACTGTTGATGAAGTGCAACTCGACTCAGACCTAGCGGACCTAGGTGTGGATTCCTTGATGATTACCGAGATCTCTGGCGAGATCCAGAAGAAATTCGACGTGACATTATCGATCGACGATCTTCAGGATCTAACCGACGTGCAGTCCTTAACTAAGCTCCTAGGAGGTGGTTCGGAGGCACCGGCCCCTGCTCCCGCTGCCGTCGCTTCCACTGCAGCACCGGCCCAGAACAGCTCCGCAGGCATTAATGGGATCGAAAATGGCTATCACGAACAAGAAGAGGCCGAGGACGATGGAGGTATCGCAGCCGTCAGCAGCACTTGGCTCTCCGCTAATCGAAGCTCGTTCGACGCGGATATCGAGGAACACGGATTCGGCAACTTTCGCGAAATCGTCTATCCGCTGCAGTCGGAGCTGGTAATCGCGTACACAATCGAGGCATTAGCGGCCCTGGGCTGCGATCTCCGAGTACTTCGCACTGGAGAACGTCTTCCAGCTCCCGTATACGACCACAAACACGACAAGCTCATGGCGCAAATGTACAGAATCCTGGAGGATGGAGGATTGATTGCGGGGTCTGGCGCTGAAGCCACGCGAACGGACCGCCCCGCGCCCCAGGCGTCAGCTCAGCAGCTGCACGACGCCATTGTGCGGAAATTCCCCCACCATGCGGGAGAACACAACCTCCTACGCACGACGGGCGCTCGCCTGGCTGATTGCCTTACGGGGCGGGCGGACCCCCTAGCCTTGATGTTTGGGAGTGCCGAAGCAAGGCAGTTGACTGAGGATGTATACGCCAACGGCCCCATGTTCCGCGCCGCGACAGCGTACCTATCGCGCTTCTTAGTGGACGTGGTATCGCGCTTCCAGGGCAAGCGCAAGATCCGCATCCTAGAGCTGGGCGCCGGCACCGGCGGAACGACCAAGCACCTAGCAGAGCAGCTCGAGAAGAGCGGCCCGAGCCAGAAGATCAGCTACACATTCTCGGATGTCTCAAAGTCGCTTGTAGCTGCGGCCAAGAGGAAATTCACACGTTACTCGTTTATGGAGTACGGGATCGTGGATATCGAGAAAGAGCCAGGCGACGATGTCCGAGGGAAATACGATGTAATCATATCGACCAACTGTATCCACGCGACACCGAGTCTCGTCCGATCTTGCACCAATATCGGAAAGATGCTGCGGAAGGACGGACAGGTCTGCCTCGTCGAGCATACGCAGAATCTCTACTGGTTTGATTTGGTTTGGGGGCTGGTGGAAGGGTGGTGGTTATTCGATGACGGCCGCACTCACGCCCTTGCTTCCGAATTGCGATGGAAGAAGGACCTCGAGGCGTCCGGCTTCCAGTGGGTCGACTGGTCGGATGGTGCGAGCGAGGAGGCCAAGATTCTGCGCATAATCGTCGCCTCGCCCACGCCGCAGCTTTCGGCGCCACCCATTAACAACTCAAATCAAGAGCCGGCATCGCCTCTCCTAACAGAGGAGACCGTAGTCTTCAAGCAGGCCGGTTCATTGCCCCTATACGCTGACATATTTTATCCACCAACATCCCAGACCGGTGACAAAGCACGACCAGTCGGTGAGACTCCCTCCTAGTGCGCTTCCTATTCTAAAGTATATAAACATTCCCTTTCAGACTATTCCGTTACTGACAATAGGTTGGTTTAGCTTTGATGGTTCACGGCGGAGGCCATGTGATGTTGTCCCGCAAAGATATTCGCCCAAAACAGACACAGATTTTACTTGATGCCGGCTTCCTACCCGTCAGCGTAGACTACCGCCTGTGCCCCGAGGTCAATCTATTAGAGGGACCTATGACAGACGTCAGAGATGCCCTGAACTGGGCGCGCAACACACTACCATCCATAACTCGAAAGCGTTCGGATGTTCGCATAGACGGCAGCCGTGTAGTCGCCGTCGGATGGTCGACGGGAGGTACGCTAGCACTCAGCCTAGGCTATACAGCTCCCCCAGCAGGCCTACAACCMCCCGAGGCCATCCTCGCCTTCTACTGCCCAACCGATTACGAGGACGAATGCTGGTCGCGAGAGAACAAACCCTATGGCGACGCGAGCTTGTCGACAGAAGCATACAACCTCCTAGAGGGAGTGGCCGATTCGCCCATAACGGCATACAACCCGCCGACCGGCGCACGGGCAGCCGGCGGATGGATGGCCAAGAACGATGCTCGCTCGCGCATCGTCCTACACATGAACTGGCACGGCCAGACTGTGCCCGTTCTGGTTAACGGGTTAACGAAAACCGCGCAGAACGGAGTACCTAAGCTGCCGCAGCCCACACCCGAGCAGGTCCAGGCCATCAGCCCGCTTGCCCAGATCCGAAAGGGGAACTACCGCACCCCGACGTTCCTGGTGCACCCGTATGAAGACGACCTGATCCCCTGGCAGCAATCTCAGCGCACGGCGGACGAGCTACGTCGCAGTGGTGTTGAAGCGGAGCTGCGACTTATTGGCAATGCTGCGCATTTGTTTGACATGTACAGGAGCCACGAGGGGAATGCTCCGGCTGTCAAAGCTATTGTTGATGGATATGCTTTCCTATCTAAGCATGTCTAGTATTATATGAATGAGGAAAGATTTATTTAAGTACATGTATCACTATAGAATAGGAGGGACATCTTGGGTTTTACGGCTGGTAATACGGATTGGCCTTGAATTTGGGAATAGAACCTAGTATGTGAATTTTCTAAAGGCAGTAATTGAAGACTGAAGAGAGAATTCGATATCAAAACACTCGTTGTCTTGGCCTGCGAACTCTTATCAGAGGGCAAGGCAATGAATACAGGGCGTACAGCGCTGTAATTTATAGTGGAAAGACTGCAGGCGATCGTATCCCGTTATTTACAGGGCGCATTAGCTGTAATTCACTACAATGATGGTGCACCACAGTCCTGTATCTTTCCCTTTACAGGTACCACGGTAGAATTGCCAAATTGGGTATCGCGCTAGCCTATCGGCGACGTCGATTGGCCGATCAGTTCATAAGTACCAACATAACCAGCACAACATCGATGTTGGCATACAAGTCTTTCAGTCGAAAGGGAGGCACCTGAGTAAGTTCTGCATGTGATACTAGCCTAGCTTTTTCCACGCTCAGAAACTAGGTATCTAGGTATGCATGGGAGACATTCAAGGCCCAGGTGGCTAGACAGGTTGTTGGGTTTTAATGGATCGATATAAATGGCATCATGGATAGCCTCTCATATGGTCTCTCACGCTTCTAAGGGGTTAAAATATTTTATATATGCTGAGAAGGCAGTTCCGCTGGTTCGAATTAGCCCAAGGCAAGGAGAGAAAGGAATTTGATAAGACTGAATCCTCGAATATATGCCATGAAACATCCCAGGCTTTCCAGACGACCTGTACAATCAGGGGTAGGCAGACTAAGGATGTGCCAATTCTCGTCGTGATAACTACATGCGATTGTGCCCTATGAAAATAATCAAGTAGGAAAATAGATAGACGCTGTGCATGCACGTCCAAAGGTACATCTAGGGAAATTCAGTCATCTCTCGCCAGGGGCAAGGAGTAAAGGAATATAAAAATATAATGCACAGCCAAATAGGTAGGTATCGCTTATAACTCGAGTTCCGTCGTCCCATCTCTTCCCACCTTTATCCATTCAGTCCAAGTGCGGTGATGGAGGTCAGAATATCCCCTAAGAGGCACCACATCAATCCCCTCTTGTTCTGTTGCAACGCTTGAAGCCTATCCCCATTCTGATTCTGCGTCGTCCTTGGACCATACCACCTGGAATTCCATTTCGGCATCTTCTTCCTCACCTCCCCAAAGTCCTTCACAGGGCGTCTCGTTGACTTCCATGCTTGTTGGTTCGTCCTTTAGGTCCTCAATGTTGGTCACAGAGCGGAGAGGGGAGGGGKGACCATTAGCCAGACCGCGATAGCCATAGCCGCCGAAATCGAACTCTCTGTGACGCTTCCAATAGTGGTGCTTCGACCGTCTCTTCCTAAGTTTACGCCTAATCTGATCCGTGTTCGAGACGGCGTTCTGGATGCAGGTATTCATCTCGGTGGTACGATCCGCAACAACAGTGCTCAATAGGCACAGGAAATCTTGGACATCCAGGTCGTGCTTTTGAAACTCGAGGCGTTCCGCGTCTTGCAATCTGCCGAGGTCGATAAGCTGCCGCCGAACCATGTTGGTGCAATTATCGATATAACCCTGATTGGAAATTTTGATCTTGTCATCGGTATCTTTGGCATTTTCTCCATCCGGGTCTTTGGCTTCAGTCGTGCACTCTCCATGATATGTACTCCAGAAATGGGCGTACCCAGCGACGATACAGTCGGACAACTTTCTCCAACTTTTTATCATTGCTTCGCGTCGCTTGCAGAAGCAGCCGTTGTCGCAAAAACACCACAGATCCCATTCGCCGTCAGGCCGGGAGCGGACAGCTACGACTTCTTCGTGAGACGGAGTTAGTTTGCGAGCTTCCATGGCAATAAAACGACGAATGCGCTGTCTCTCTTCCACTTCTGCGCGTGCCGGGTTGGCCGGGCTCGAGTATTGATCCGGTGGGCTGAGCTTCTTCTTCTTGGATCTTTCCTCTCCTAGCATTTCCTTTAGGGCCTCTCTTGCCTTGCCTAATTTTATCTGCGCCCTTTTTCGCTTCGCCTTTTCTTTCTCTACCCTCTTGCGAGATGATGGGGACACCCGTCGCTTCAGCGCTGTAACTGGCCAAATCGGTTGCGGTACGACGACGACGTGCTGTTCAACCTCGCGGTCTGAGTTATCAACGACGGCCATGATAATGGGAAACAGACTTTGTTGGATATGTGTTGGGTAGATATGCGATGAATGGTAATAGACTCAGATGTAAAGAGTGAAAACAACGGCTTGGGKCTAATGAGTCATAGTTTGAGATTCACAAAATTTGACCTCTTGTAACAAGCAGAGGGGKGGGATGTAATTTGCAGAACTGGTAGAATGAAAGATGAAAGACTTCTAGGGTTAGAACAATCCAATCGTTGTATGCACTGACCGCGTGTAGAAATGGAGCAAATTGCGGGTTAGGGCTGGAGGTACACACCTATCAACTCTTTTATGCGCCAACAGGGTCGGTGATTATAGGTTGCCGCAGTTTCTAGTGTACCAACAGATCATGTGCTGTCCAGTTCGAGATCGATGGTTTCTCCGAGTTCAAACTGGACGTTACTATCAAGTTATTATCAATAGCACGTACGTAGACACGGAAGTAGTCGTTGTGTTGGCGCAGTGTAGATGTCTCTTCCTAGGTATTGATTCGCAAGGTTGGATTTGTTTCTGCCAGCAGGTTGCGGGAAGAGAAGAGAAAGCCAAGAGAGTCAATATGTACCTATCAGTGAGTAGTGCCGAGGGTGAAGATGGATAATGGACTAACAGGTCACTCGACATTAGGGCCAGCTGTAGATTTGCCTGCCCTGAGACAAAGCTGAGGCAGCGGATTGCATATGGAATTTAGGTTGCTATGCACACAATAAGAGGAGGAAGAGTGCATTGCCTAGATGGAGGTTTGGTGGTACAATCCTAGCTACCTCCATCAGCAAGTACGTAATATTTCAAGGCCAGCCCTGTGAAGGTCAATTGAGTAGAAGGCTCTACGTCGGTTGTGATGTCGCTACAATATAGTTTCTGCACCTGACCGTTCTGCAATGCACGCCAGATGTACCTATGTAGTCTTCGGTCTGATGAGACTGCATCCACTCACGGGCGAGCTACATATAGGTACATGTAATTGTGATAACTCGGAGGAAAGAACCAACTTGAACAAACAAACCTGCTCAATTATGTGCTTGACGCATCAGATGACATGTACCTTGATTCATGTGGCGCCTGTGCCATTAGGTAATCTCAACACCAGGTAGTGGCAGCCCTAGGTATTATTTCCACATCATCGAAGAACCTAATGCCATTCTCAAGATTTTATGAATACATACGAGTTTCTTCATATGCCTTCATTTAATGCATGCGCGGTTGGTATGTCCCTACTATGTACTTACCTGCATACATATATGTATATGTGTTCCGACAATTAGAACATCAGGCTTCAAGTCGTCATAGGTTGGCTATTCGCGCTTACCTAATCCAGTGATGGGTGATGTTACGTGATCGGAAGGATTATTCGCCCGGCATCTCCTACCTTATATGTAGCGCATGTGCCAATCGAGCTACATACATGTTGATATTAGTTTGGCTCTAGGTACATACCGAACCAATCCATAATGTTCCAATCGGAAAAGACATTGGACACCAACGGTTACAATTAATCAGCAAGGTCTCTCCTCGCCAACCACGGCCAGAACAAGTATAAACATAGGTAACATCACCATGGATTCAGAAAGGCTCAAACAACTAGAACAAGCAGAGCAGGAACTACGTGTATGATTACAACGCTCGCTAGAATACCCAACATTGCTAACTTACAACAAATAGCGGCGTCGCGAACGTGGTAAGCTTGCGCAGCGTGCATTCCGGAAGCGCCACGGTAAGAAAACGGTGAGAGACGGGCACAGCGAAACCCAGAGATTAAAAGCGGCCATAGAAGCTATCGCGAGGGTGGCACGTCAAGATGATCGCCCCGAATTGCTTCAAGCTATCCGGGAAGCGGCTGAATCGGCGGGGTCCGAGTTTGACTTGCAGAAGTCGGCCAATGAGGACACCAACAGTGACACAAATTCCAAGTCAGCTGCAAAACGGTCGTCACCATTGCTGGACATAGTGAACCCCGTAACTGCGAGTCAAGCTGCGTCAACCGGTCTAACAACTACCGCTCAAGAAAGCTTTATCTGCAGTGGTGGACTTGTAAACTGGAGGTTGAGCGATGAGAATATGACCTCATTAAGGGCTAGAATAAATTCAGAACGAGTACGGCCACGATTCGACTACGGACTTTGGTTCAACACCGATCGATTTATACGGATGGATAGCCCGCCCTTAGACATAGTCCCATATCTTGGTCCGGGAATGGCGACATTTGCGGGTCGACTATTCTGGACTGCTGGGGAATATTTACTCAATCTATGTCGGAGAGCTGAAGCATATGCTGATACGAATCCGATTGCCGCAAGGGAAGCGAATGAGAAGATTTGGGGTCTGGTTCAACATTCGCCGCCCTTACACAATGTGCGATATATCATAGCTCTAGCAGAAGCGCGCCGTGAATTTCGCGACCGCGGTTACATTGAAGGGAATAACCCTGCCGGTGAAACAGACTCCGCGAAGCTTTTACAGGAGCATGTACTGGCAGACTACAGATCGAGAGGAGAGGATGCGACTGTGTGGCTCTCACCACGAGCCGTTGAAAACGAACTTCGTAAACGTTTGAGTTATAAGTCGTACAGGAGCCTTGAACATGCACTCCAACTGTGGGATTCGAAGCAAGCAGGCCCATCACTTGAAGTGGCAAAGTCACTTATCCATACTCTAGCGAGAACCTTCATCTGCTTTGGGGATGGACCTCGCTGGCGCGCTGATCGCGTATCAGCGCTGTTAGGCGGAAATATCCAAACTGAATATTCGCAAAAAGAATCCACCGATCGTGTCGGGTCATGCAGTTTTAATTAGGCCGACTGCGAGTAACAGCCACCGAGAATAAGTCGAGCCGGAAGGAGATAGGGGAATTAGATAGTTCCCCTTAATAGCTGAAGTCCCTCTCTAGATTAGGTCTCTTTCCGAAAGAATCTCGGGAGTAGAAAATTCTGTACAGCAACAGAAAGCTATCATAGGCAGGCATTCCAACCCCTAGCGACTTGATATAGCGATGTAATATGTAGGATAGCGCGTCATGCAGAAACTATGTCGCTCACGACATTGTTTGGAGCGTCGGGGCCCGAATGCTACCTACTTGTAGGTAGACTCGTGTCGAGTATATCGGTCCTTGCGTGAAGTCTGAACTTATAATTTCTGATTGGGGAAGCGGACGGCCTTAGCATTCTTATAATCTGTTTTCCAATCTGCTTCAAGTTCGCGTAGGCGATCAAGTATCCTCGGTCCAACCTGGCGGTCAATGACGTCCTTCTCATAAAGGCTAATTTTCCTCAGCACATATCTGGACACAACCCCCTCACTTCTACTTTTAGGTCGACCGATTCCAATAGAGATGCGACGCCACCGTGCAGCAGGGAACTTGGTAGGGTTCATGCTCTCCATGGCACTCTTCACACCGTTATGCCCCTGATGACTTGCATTCCACTTTAGTTTTTTTACGTGACCTAGACGCTGCTCCAGATCATCGTGGACTATTACCAAGCACAGCTCGTTGTGGTGTATGTTGCGACTCTTCAGTATCTGTCTCCACGTCCTCCAAAGCCAACCGCCCGTGGTATTCATATGGGTAGGACTCTGCACCATGGTATATTTAGGGCCTGTCGAGACCAAGCAGCCTCTGTTGCCATATTGTTCGGGCGCGAAAGGCGGTTGTGACGGACCGAGTACCTTATGCAACGAAGCGAGGCCAAAGTGGCCGGCGGAGKGGAGGCAATCGTTGTATGGTTCCGGGTTGCCTAAGCTGACAAGTAAGAAGCGAGGATTGAACGGACCATGCAACGGTTGGGCCATGATGCGAAGAAAGTGTTCCATTTCTGCGAAACAAGCGGGTGGATTGTTGAGTATGTCGAATATTGAAAAGAGACAGGAAGGGAAGTACGTAGATTCCAGGTCTGTCGGATGCAGCCAGTAAAAATTTCCTGGTCTCAAGGTACCTAAGAGACGCAAAATCACCTTCAGCCACAGATCAGCGGTTGCGGCTGGGKAGGGCTGCTGGAAGTACCCAGGTACCTTCATACATGTACTGCACGTGTATCCCACGTCGGGTGCCGCTACCCGTTTGTGGCGCAGTGAAGTTCGCTGACGTATGCGACGCATGTTGTAGGGATGGGGAGTTCATGATGGAAGGCTCAGCCACGACAGCTGTGACCCAATTGTCGCCTACCCACCAACGTCGACCTGCAACCTGCAACCTGCTGCAGCCTACAATCACAGTTCACATCTCGCCAATTCTTTTCGCCCTCAATAGTCCATACAGTACATTGATGACTCCCTAATTATTCTTTCGTCTTCTGCGGAACCCCAATTATTTGCACGAACCCAGATTATTGTGTTTTTCTAGTCCTATACAGCAGCGCGAGGCACCGTCGCAAACATGTCGTGGGCAGGTATGGCGCCAATCAAGGCACGAGGGTTGCTGTAGGATTGATCCATGCTAATCGACTCCTTTTCAGGTTTCAAGAAGAATGTCAACCGCGCTACAACGCAGGTGATGATGAAGACCGGCCATGTCGAGAAGACGAACGATCGCGACTACGAGGTCGAGGAGAGACGGTTCCGGACAATGGAAGCTGCTTCGCTGCGCCTCCAGAAAGAAGCAAGAGGATATCTAGATTCCATACGAGGTGAGACGAAAGCCACAGAAGCGAGAATATGCGGGGCGAACGAGATGCTAAGGGTTTCATACAGCCATGACGGCGTCGCAAATGCGCATAGCCGAGACGATAGATGCATTCTACGGCGACGCAGGAGCTAAGGACGGCGTTAGCAGAAGCTATAAACAGGCTGTGGAAGATCTTGATTCCGAAACAATAAAAGCGCTGGATGGTCCTTACAGGTATGAGTCTAACGAGCTATTATGCTTATAGCAATGGGCTGACAATGGTCAGAACAACGGTATTGGAGCCCATTACCAAATTCTGCTCGTATTTTCCCGATGTCAACGAGTGTAGGGTCCCCGTGTCGTCCATACCTATGCCTGTCACTAACGTGCTGCCTAGGTATCAAGAAGCGCGGCCACAAACTTCTAGACTACGATGCGCTGCGAGCGAAGGTCAAGAAATTGGCCGAGAAGCCCGACAAGGACGTGACGAAACTCCCACGTACAGAGAAGGAGATGGAAATTGCCAAGGCAGCCTACGAACAGCTCAACGAACAGCTATCCACCGAACTACCACAGCTAATTGACCTTCGAGTACCCTATCTTGACCCCAGCTTCGAAGCGCTCGTCAAGATCCAACTCCGGTTCTGTGCCGAAGCTTACAGCAGGATGGCTCAAGTCCAACAGTATCTAGATGCAGACACTAGGGAGCAGTACGCGCAAGGTCACTTGGACTCGAGGGTGGAGCAGGTACTGCAAGAGATTCGGGAACTTAGCATCAGCGGAACGGTTTAGGGTGTCATGCGTTTGGCATGAGGATGCGGAGTTAATCAAAAGGGTTTCTATTAGGCATGGTAGTTCGGGTCCGGGGCTAGTATTTTTGTAAGCTATTAGGCCGGTCCACTCCACGATTCATGGGTTCATGTTAGATATTGACAGGGACGACGGTCTCGCGAATGGCAATTAAGTGTATTTGAGGGGAGATTTGCTTGTCGATCTTGAAAGAGATGATTGGTATTGTACCCCCACCCGCCCATGCTGCGTACGATATTGTTAGGAAATTGATACCCTCCTTTGTCTTCGGGTGTCCTGACCAATGTTGGAAGTATACAGTTACTATCTTAGCATGAAGGCCGACATATAACATAGATGTTGAATAGAAAGATGACTATTGACTATAAAGCGCTCGTGTGGCCTTTTACACTCCTCTCCTTCGTCGGGAAATCGTCAATGTCCAATTCCCGCCCTTGGCTTATAGACATATCCGAAATTGGGCTGGTACAGATCAATCTATCACTTGGTCCATTGGCTCACCAAGCAATCAATCAATACGTCTACCCTTTTATCTGTCAAGTCACCTAGGTATGCAGGTTGATCAACAAGGTTTCAACAGATCCAATTCACCGCCTGAACTGGGGTGCTCATAGAACGTTTCGGTTTCAACAAAACTGACGAACTGCAGTGGCTTATCTGAGTTGAAATGTGTAAATCCTCATTGGCTGTGTTAGAAATGACGGCCGAGTTGCTGGCGACCCCGTTACTCGAAAAGTCGACAGTCACAACATACCCCAGTCTTAAGACCAACTGGTACATACCGGCTGCTCTGCAAAGACTATCAACCTATCCGCTTTTGATAACCGGCTACTGCGTAGGCTCAGGGTCGAGGAGGGAGGTTCTACTTCCAATAGGTCAGCAGCGAGCCATCAACATTGGCGATCCCCTGTTTATCACCAACTTAGAAATCCTGTCCAGACAATATTTTGCCAATGTCTAGGCTTTGTGCGTACCAACAATCCATTGTATAACGAATAACTGGACTAGGCAAGGGTGAGTGGAAGTTAAATACAACAGTAGACGGCTACCTTAGGTACGGTATACAACGAGAGATGAAAATGGTAGATGGAAAAGACTAACGCTGCCATTTTGCCTGCATCGGTACCTACCTACCCAGGTAGAGGTATGCTACAACCACGAAATGTTAGTCGGTATGCAAATATCAGGGGGTCCTATTATACCCCATGAACATTGGTTATAACTCGACTTGTAACCTCGGAAGGAGTATTTATTTGTTTAGACACTGTTAGCAACTCGTATGCGTTGTTATATTCAGCATATTGTTTTCTTTAGGGTAGAAAAATAATGACATAGTGTTCTTGCGCTCTGTTCAAAGACAGGCACCTAGGCAAAGGGCTGTAACGCTCAACGCATTTGGTGCAAATGTTATATATTATCCTCTCTGATTTTCAGATCCAGTCACAATCAGTAGTAGCCAACATAAGTCCTAAAATCCTCACTCACCAGGGCAAAGTACTTTGCAGATCGATTAGTCTTACTTTACTCAAACACATAACCAATATAGTTTGAATCATCCAGTTTCATAATGGCTTTCCCACCACCGCCTATGCCAGCTTGGCCTGTAAGTTTATAATTCGTATCAGCTAGAGTATTATAAAATTGTATATGAAATGACTAATACTTTAGTGAAATAGGCACCGTATCCCTTCACCGGCGTAAAAAATGTACCCAACCAGGATAATAATTTCAGAGTGGACTTGGGCACAGCGCCGAGAGCGGGTCGAGTCATTAGAACACTTGAAAAGCTTTGCAATCTCGGTGCTGATAATAATTTCGTCACCCGCAATTTGTTAAATGAGAGCCAGATATGGGAAGCATTAAGTACATCTTTCCCCTCCCAACTCTGTGAACGCAAAGCTAACACATATATTCAATAGACGCTTGCAATCTTAGCGAGACCGCGGCCAGCCTGAGACCGGTAAGATATCCTTTATTAGAAGTTGAGTGAGATATAACCATGTGGGTGCTAACTTTGTAGTTAGTGGGTTTGGGTTAACCGGAATATTCTTGAGGTACCCAACCAAGCGAATCTACCCCAGAATTTCAACTGGCATAATTTCCAAAGTCAAAGCAAAATCGATACTCATAGTCCGGAGCTATTACAAGAATTTAATCATCCATGGGTACCAACATACAACAGGCCTGTCCGTGCAATAGGCACTGACCCTATGTATCGATTTATTGTATTCATGCACTGCCATGACGGGGCTCAAGGGGGGGCTCACCTGAACAGGGTGTATTCGGTCACAATATACGATCGAGAAGTAAGTCCCCTATCAATACAATATATAGTTGGAAATATTCACTAACAGTTGGTAGAACCAAACGGCCAATTGGTTCGACTTTTGGCATCGAGACAACCCAGACCAGCGGTGGCTAGACATCGTAGTATACTGGAGCAGCATACCGAGTGAGTAATACTTAGAGTTCCTTTTCTCCTCTTTGATCTACCTTTCAAGCCCCTTTCTTAAAAGAAACGATTATTAACCCTCGATGTTACAGACACCTGGCCGGTCGAGATCACAGGCAACCTGCCTAGGAGGTTGAACAGAGTCGTGTATGCATCTGTTGCAGACATTGAGGCAGTGGCTCTTCACAGAATCGCTGCCGGATATACTCAAATTGCCATGATCAATGTTATCCTTTTCTACATGAGAAATACAGCTTTTCACGGCGGCACTCCGTTAATGCCAATTCTAATGGCTCCCACAGACGAGATAGACAGGGTAACTGGCCTAAACGTATTTTACCTTGCCAGGATGATTGCTGTATTATTTCAAACCATTCGATTAAGCGGGCAACGGAATGAATTTGTTGGGAACTCCGCGTTGGCGCGGCAACAGGTCAACAGCTTCTTTTGGATTAGAAACCACACATTAAAGGCAAATGTTCGGCAATGGTTACTAGAAGCCTACGGTGGGACGGACCAGGAATGGATTATAGAGGCTATGACAGCCCCGGAGTGAAAGTAAAGTCCTACACCAACGGGGGCATTGATATATATGCCTCATCATTTCAGGTTTCACCACCCACACGACAGGGTTCGCCCACCAAAAAAGCAGTCCTTACTTTGCAGCATAGTTTGGATTTTCGCTTTTATTGTATCTTCTTAAGCTCTTCTATCCATCAGCCGATGGATAACAGTCATATTTGTTTACATAGCTAGATTGTTCATAATGTATGTTAATAAGTTTGTTTACAGTTTCAATATATACCCATCAGACTCTTACCTAGGTACACTACTTTAAACGCATATATACTACACGTAAATGATAGACCACTGCATTTCATATCATGTCGGTAATGGAGTAGTCTATGAACCGTTTGTTGTTCCCTGATGTAGATACTGTATCCGGGGAAGAATGTCATTGACCTAACGAACCAAATATTTCGTGTGTTTGAACAAGCGGATGGCCAAGGACACTTTCCTTGGAAATTTAGGAGCGAAACAATGCAGGTCATAGGTAGGTAGGGGTATAAAGACTTTGTTACGCAAGGGGCTCTAGACCTAGTCGCGTATTATTCATTCTTACTCTGCCCGGAGTATCTGGAACGGGTCCTGGTATAACTATCTCGTGTTTTGGTAACGCATAAGAACGGACCGGATTCTTTATATGTCTATGGAGCTTCAATAGCTTTAGTTAGAGATCTAGGTATAGATGTGCGAGATTGATTTTATAATGTACTGTGTTATCAAACTATGGGCGACACAATACATAACAGTACCTTTCAAATCAGAAACCACGTAGAATATTTCAGAATTCCAATATACGAAGTTTGGGATGTGAAATATGTACAATTCATATAGAACCTATATACGGCAAAGCATACCATTGTCAAGTCTCATTTCAATTTTGAAGATGCCTAGTTACCCCTGGCTCAAAAAGACGCCATTTTGTCTAGAATGTCGTGATCCCTTTTCATAGACCTACTCAACCCAGACAACAGTGCTCAGTCCATCCTCCTGTTGCGGAGTCCCGGGCGTCGCAATCGGCAAGTTGGCCAAGAGGTCGCCCAGCTTTCCGGTCTCGGGGTCGCGCGCAATGATAGCTACGTTGCTGCTGGTCTGCCCGCCGACGGCGAGCAAGGTGCCGGCCTTGTTGATGGAGAAGGAGCGGGGGAACCATGAATGAGCCGGTGTCGCCTCGACCCACTTGATCTCACCAGAATCGGCGTCGATGCTGTACGTGGCGAGAGAGTCGTTCTGCGGGCCGAAGGTCTCATCGGCACGGTTTGCGGCGTACAGGAAGTTGCCAGAAACGTGCACCTCAGCGGCCTTGGATCCGTTGGGGGGCTTGACGCCCGCGGCGTATGTGGCGAGTGTTTGTGTTTTCTTGAGGGTCAGGCATCCATCGTCAGGGTAAGTGACGGTCCATGCCGACACTGAGTTGCCTAGCTCGTTCACCGTGTACAACCTCTGGCCGATGGTGGATCCAGAGTGTGGTGCCCACCAAGCGCCGTGGCGGGGTCCGTCGCCTGGGTCGGCTTTGCCGGGCTCGCACGCCGTGAGGCTGCCTGTCTCAGCGTCAACACTGAAGATACGGATTAAGTCCGCGCCGAGGTCAGGCACGATCAAGTACCGGCCGGTAGGGTCAAGCTGAGAGGCATGTGGGTGAGGCGCATTCTGTCGCGAGTTGGGTCCGGGTTCGGTCATGTTGAATTTCAGCTTCTGTAAGATTTTTGTGCTGTTGCTGAGAGGGAGCTTGTAGGTGGTCAGGGTTGATGGATCACTAAACACGAATGTTAGTTTCCATCTTCAAGATGGATGCAAATGTCCTCGTACTATTGGACGGTGGCTATAAAGCCATAGCCATCATCATTTCCCTTGCCAAATGGCGAGCCGTGTACGCTGGCGCCTGAGGTAAGAGCCTTTCCAGTCTGCTTCAAGCTGCCATCGGGTCCCACGGAGTAAGATGCAAGCAGGCCGCTTCCGTTCCAGTCTTCATCGACACAGAACACGGTGGTCGCGTCCTCGCTCACTTGCAGCCAGGCGGGTAGAGTTCCACATCCTCCAATTGACGACTTGTTGACTAATGTGGCATTTTTACCGCCCTCTGTGTACGAGAGTGAGAAGATTTTGCCAGTGTAGTGTGCTGCGAGGAGGTTCGCTCCAAGCACCTCTGTTGCTAGGCTAAGTGTGCCTAAGACTAATGCCTTCAAGGATGCCATTATGGACTACCTATACCTTAGGTCACTGTGGGGCGACAGCTCTGAGAGAGAGATTAAACGAAAGTGAAGATGTAGTCCAAAGGAAAGACCCTTCGCAGACGATGCGAACATGTTCGCCTTTGAGTTGACGGATTCGCATCACGAAGGCGACGCGCTAGGACACAACTGGAACAGAAGGGACGATATTCCTGAGCCACAGCCTCAAACAGCAACATCATAATTAGCAAACCCGGGGAAAGTTGTCGCGAACATATTGCTGCTGGGCAAAGCCGAACAACTCCTTGGCTCCGCGAGCGCAAATGGCAACATCTCGGAAGATCATCCCGATTGTGCGACGCTCCGGACAGGAGGAATTGCGCTCGGCAGGGGCTTTTAAGGCTAATTGGCTTGGTGCCTCGTCTATCGCGTCTAAATGGTCGACCCTAGCTAAATTAAAGATATTGAAGCCAAGATCTCGTTGGCTAGACGGATCTTTGTCCTTCATTCAATGTGACGATGCCCCCACACTCCCCGCGACGATCCCGGAGGCACGGTCCTGCGCCCTGATGGACGGATAGCACATGGGAATTAACGTGTCCCTAATTGCAGCCCGTTGTTGTCGGTTGCAAGCTCACAATATGCAGCTGGTGATTAGGGCGTGGTGTTTCTTGGCGGCAGATTATGCACCCCAACTTAGACGCCGTAGACTCGTGACCTGGTAATTTTCCCAAGCGCCCTAGATATGCAGCACGATGGAGTAGCGGATGGCCCCATCGCAAGATGACTTATGGCGACCTCTACTGTGAATCCCAGCTAGAGGATCGGCAATTGACACCGCTTAGGCCGCCCGTCCATCATGGGGGGACTTGCTAATATGGCGCATCATGCTCCGTAGGATCATATGTCGGGCTAGCCTTTTAAGACGTCAACCTAGTACGCTCTAGTTGTAAGACTCCAATAGCCGACATGCCGAGCTTTAATCACTCCCCGGTACTTGAGCGCGCTTATTCGTATTCGAGATAGCCAGTAAGACTGTTCTTGGGTTTGAATGCTCGCAAGAAACAGGAAATTCGCGTGTGAGGGCGGCTACTTTAGCGATGGTTCGACCCATATCTAAAAACACGAAGATGCTTGGATCTAAGACCAGAGTTAGTTGCGGTACCTAATTAGGTGCCACATAAAATGTTATGAGTGAGGTCTTCTTATATAGGCTGTATATGATATCGTAATCACACTAGCAAGCTAGATTGGAAGAAGCCGAGAAGATCGGCCATAAGCCCACTGGTCCATGATGCTGCAAGCCTTACGCGGGCCAAAATTCCCACGTCTCCGCCTCTGTCGAGCAGGATTAGACACTCAGTCGGCCAATCTCCGGCAACATCCGTGCTGGGAGCCTCCCAACTCCCGAGTTTGGTGGCCAAGGATGTTCGATATTAAGTGTCGGACCATTTAGCCCTATATCATCTTGAACTGTGATTCCGCTATAAGTTAAGAATGGATAGCAGTCTGTGATAAAGTCGTGTCGTCGTTCGACTCGTCATTCGAGTATCCTAAGTCTCCAAAGGCGGAATTGGCCGAGTGAGGGTATATAGTCCCTAGAACGCGACGAGACGTCAGTGATTCAAGACGCCATACGACATCTTGGTGATACCTCAGCTGTGAATACCTTCTCTTCCTGCAGTTGCTAACAGGATGCATTCGAAAGTGACATTCTGCCTTGGGCTCCTGGCTAGCCTCGGCCAAGGCGCTCGCCTCAACAGACGTGCTGCTTTAGAGGACTGCCTTTCGGGTAGCTCGACAGCGGTGGACCAAATTGGTTCTGATGATTATAACCGTGACATTACACCTTTCAACAGGCGGTTGCAGTTCAAGCCCGCAGCCATCGCTGTACCTACTACGGTAGAGCAGATCAAGAGCGCTGTGGCATGCGGCTCAAAGCTGGGATATAAGGTCACAGCGAAATGCGGAGGGCACAGCTATGCCTCTCTAGGTCTGGGTGGGGAGGATGGTCATCTCATCCTTGAGCTAGACCGGATGAACTCCGTCAAACTAGACAAGGAGACGAATATCGCAACCGTGGACTCGGGAACAAGGCTAGGCCACCTAGCAGCAGAGCTGTTCGCACAAGGAAATCGGGCTATATCCCACGGAACTTGCCCTGGGTGAGTCGAATGGAATCCGCGAGAGGAATCAAAGCTAATGGACTTAGTGTTGGTATATCCGGCCACGTCCTGCACGGCGGGKTCGGTATGAGCTCCCACACTCATGGGTTAGCTCTAGACTGGGTCATTGGAATGAATGTTTTGTTGGCGAATGGAACGCTCGTTCATGCCTCGGAGACAGAGAACAAGGATGTTTATTGGGGTCTGCTTGGCGCAGGATCAAACTTTGGCGTTGTTACGAGCTATGAGCTCAAGACTTTTGAGGCTCCCGCAAATGTTACCTGGTTTGTCGTGAACTTGCCTTGGAAGAAGAACACCACTGTCGCCGGGTTGGAAGCTTTAGAGGACTATGCCCTAAACACCCAGCCGGCGGAGTTGAACATGCGTCTCTATGCCACGCGTCAATTCACCCAGCTGGAAGGATCCTACTATGGAAACAGGACTGATCTTGAAGATGCACTCGAGCCGCTGCTGAACAAGACTGGGGGCAAGCTAGCTGCAGCTCAGACAGTCAGTTGGATTAAGGGCCTTGAACATTTCGCTACCATGAAGCTTAATCAAACCTACCCCTACACGCAAGTGGTAAGTAACCGCACTATCGTATGACGATTAGTTGATTACTAACCCGAGGATAGCAAGAGGAATTCTTCGGTAAGAGCCTGGAACTCAAAGGCTTGAACGGTACTGCGGCAAAGGGCTTCGCCGACTATTGGTTCGACGTGGCCAAGAACGAAACAGTTCACTGGTATATCCAGCTGGACATCCACGGAGGCAAGAACTCGGCGGTCTGGAAAGCTGACTCGAAGTTGACGTCTTATGTGCACCGGGACAAGCTATACATCCTTCAGTTCTATATCACGACAGGCGACGATCCGGAGGCCGGCATAAAATTCGTAAATGACTGGTCATCGGCCACAACGGCTCCTCTGGCGACGTCTGACTGGGGAATGTACTTCAACTACCCAGACACGAGCCTGAATAGGACAAGAGCACAAGAGATGTACTGGGGTAGCAACCTTGGCAAGCTCCAGAAACTCAAGGGAGAACTTGATCCACACGAACTCTTCTACTATCCAGTGTCGCTGAGTCCAGCGCAGAAGTCCGAGCTTGCGTAGTGTGAGATTTCTCGGTAGACGAGGGGGGGKATTCGCGTGTACATAAATGCATGATGCCATTTGAAGGTGTCCCGAAGAGCAACGATTTAATGAGAATAATTCTAGATGTGCTTCTTGCTTCTTGCTTCTTGTCTCGTATTGCCATTCGATATGTGAATATTATTCGGGCTCGAAATGATAGAAGATGGAAGCTGGAAGATGTAAAAGGTGAAGGGAAGGTTCAAGGTTGATATTCAACAAGACTGAATGAGGACGCAGCCACCGAACCCCACCTCGAGTGGCCCCACCCGTGCCATCGCCTGCAGTGGATTATAAAATGCTTACACTATCGGCCACTAATCACTCACATTAGCCTAGCGTCAGGGCTGGCAGTGACCCAACAAGAGCAAGTCCTATTAGTCTATTAGTGGGTGTATGTGTCACATGACTCGTGGCTTAGAGTGGATCGGTGCATTAAATGTCCCAAAATTACAGTTGAAGCTCCCCTGCAGCTCCCCTGATTCTATCGCAGCTTCAAAGTCCAGTGACTTTATTGTCTCTAGGACTGCCATCGGTTCAATGAAATGAAGTTCAGGCCGTATCAAACCTCAGACCCGGGCAAACTGTTATAATTCGGACATCCCTGGACTTCAGACCCGACAACTAGATGATTCCTTCGTGCGTAAACAAAGCCTCGTTGCCAAACTTGAACTACTAGGCGCGTTTCCGGAGTAGACTCATTCGACCTTCTAATCATGGGCTCTAGAGGCTCGCCGAACGATGGTTCAGCCTACATAAGATTCGACTCATTCCCTAGATTCAAGGAGACCTGGAAAGCCTCTCTCGTAGAGCGTGCCCCAGCTTTACGCGACGAATTCCCAGACTATCACGTTTCTGACCCAGAGGCTTCCCTGGTGAGCTCCTCCGACGTGCGCTCTTTCCACCTCGGCACGGGCGCGTCCATCTACACGCAGTCTCTGATTCCTGCAATAATCGGAGCCAAGTATGAAGTTATTCTTGTTACTTGCTTTTGGGCACCGTCGCCAACCCTGTCGGCATTGAGAGATGCTCTAGAGAAGCTGGCCGAAAACCGTCGCGAGCGCATCCGATCATCTGGCCTCAACGCAGATGGTCTGCCACCCTTAAGAATACGTATCTGCTTCTCATCAAGGTCTTTTTTTCAGAAGCTTTTTCACACGTGGTCCAAGGATGGATATGTCTATCCGCCATCAACGTGGTCGAAGCGCCTCGGCTTGCCTAATCCCGAGGTTCTAGAAGCCGGTCGCATCGATTTACGTGTCAAAAGCTTGTTCTTCTTGCCTTTCAGCGTGATGCATCCTAAATTTCTCATCGTTGATCGTGAGACTGCTTTTCTTCCTTCGTGCAACGTGAGTTGGGAAGTATGGTTAGAAGGATGCGTTGAAATAACCGGAAATGCTGTAGCTGGTTTGGTCGAGTTTTATCGACAAGTTTGGGATAAACAGCTTGAAAATCAACTCCCTGCTTATACTCGGTCTGCTAGGCCTGCAAGCTTAGGCGAACTTGGGTTGACCTCGGTCACAAACCCCGTGAATCTTCACGATACCATTCTCTCGAACTCGGCAACACCGACAGTACTCCTACCGTCTTCTCACCATCAAAATCCCAGATTCGACCTTGTTCCATGGCACGATAATCCATCACCGCCGCCAACGCCTCTCAACTGCGCCATACTACGACTCTTGGATATGGCGAAGCATTTCATCTATATGCAGACCCCAAATCTGACGTCTGCAGCCGTCATTGATAAGCTTCTTGAAGCTCTTAAGCGCGGTGTCAACGTTGCTATAGTGACCAGTAAGAGATTGATGCTTCTGGAACAACTTGTCACAGCAGGAACCACAACGTCTCTCTGCCTTCGATCCCTAATTCGAAAGTATAAAAAGCTTGAGTCCGAAAAATCTCAGTCTAGGAGGAATCGTGGCCGTGGACCTTCAGAACAGGACATTGACGTCGAAGCACAACGACCTCAGCTAGGGTTCCTGACCATCGACTATTTTCGTCCGGACCCTGCACGCGAAGCTGATTGTTTGGAAGATGAAACAGCTGAAGAGCCAGTGCAATCGCATCTCAAGCTCACTCTCGTTGATGGTCAATACGTCGTTCTCGGGTCTGGAAATGTAAGTAACTCCTAGACCCCAAAATGTCTGGGTCTGATAAGACAATGGGCAATTTCCTTCGTAACTCCGACTTTGACGAGAACGTGCTGATTAAGCGTATCGCAGATGGATCGCGCAAGCTGGTTTACAAGTCAAGAATTAGGAATCATGTTTCACTCAAAGGACATTGCGACTGCAGTTGGAACAGCTGTTGGCAACGTTCTCTCGGGTAGACGGGAACCCTTTTTTTCGTCATCTGTGACGAACGATGAATTAGGGCAAGAGTACAGCCAAGAGGATACTACAAATCAGAACCACAGGGATTAAAATATGACAAGGAATCCTACCGAGACGGGGCACCAGGTCCCCCAGAGATCAGATCAGGATTCTCCGCGTTTGTAGCTCCTAGGATGCCCGCCTTTTGAGTGGTTTCTCAGGGAATCCATCCGGTCTGTTGGTCTGAGCAATAGCTGAAGCTAGGCACTCGGTGGCGGGGTTCGGCCAAGTCTCTGAGTGGCTCAGCTACCCACATCCGAAAAACGTACATGTGAAAGGCCGGACACTATTGGACGAACTCTCGCTTTGAATACCTCGGTTAGAAGAAGCAACATAACATACCGACATCCAGCCTTGTCTGTTTCCACGGCCTAATGAGCTTTGGTATCAATGCACAAACAGATAAGAGTAGCATAGATTGGCAGGGKATCTATGCCACATAAGCTGACTGAAGCTCGTTCCCTAAAAAGAGATCCTTGCGAGAGACGCTACCGTTTCTTGGGTAGCACGCATGCAGGGCAAGATCCGACTATGTACCTAGACTCGCCTCCTCACTCGCTAGATGCGGCAAGGTACATGTACATGGTAGCAGCATTGGCACGCGATCACGAGGCTCTGGACTGCTACCAACACAGACCCGTTTCTTTTTTTAAAAATTCAAGGTTATTGAAACCTATTGCGAATTGGCTAGCGGCCAGGTCTCAACTCTCCATATCGGCTTTCCTTGGAATGGCTGATGTAAGATTTCTGTGTCTCGACTTTTTCCGCCAGCGTCATAAGGCTGTTTATTACTGAGACCTGCGGTCCAAGTTGTATACGCTTATCTGGTACCTGATGCTAGCTCCCGCAGGCAACCGAGTCTCATTGACCACTGTCGATAGGCCTACCCTTGTCCGATCGCTGATCACACTGACCGCCCGGTCACATTCGCCAATCAAATCCCTGTTGCAACTTGCGTTACACAATCTCCGGGTAGAGCCTAGAACCAAGGCGCTGGAATTGGCTTGGCAAATGTTATCTCTCCAGCACTCTTTTTAAAGGCCGCGCGAGTAAGAATCCTTCCTTCGTCTCTTCGGATTTTGGCTTTCTTACCGCGTTTCACAGCTTCCTCTTCTACGCTGACTGGCTGATCTGATCTGAGCGCATTGCCCGGTTTGGGATTATCTTGCTGTTGCAGGAGAAATTTGCAATCACCACCTATGGAATTCGTGCCCGAGTTCTTTTCTCTCTTGCTCAAAGGAATTTTCGGCGGCCTCAGCACTATCCCCAACAACCAGCTGTCCGCTACCTGAGGTGTTCTAATTCGATCCGAGAACCGAATCCCGTCATGACATCTTCGGGTGTCGAGTATCCGACAGCCTCACCGCCAGGCCACGGAGTTAGCAACCATGCTGCAGACGCAGAGAAAATTGCCCTTGGCCGGCGGGATAGCCGTGTTGAGACCCTTACAATAGCCAGTGACAGCGACGGCACCCACCGCAAGCTTAAGTCTCGTCATATTCAATTAATCGGCATCGGAGGAACCATTGGCACCGCCCTTTATGTTTCAATCGGCCAGGGGCTGCTTGATGGCGGGCCGGGGAGCCTCTTCATTGCCTTCTCGCTTTGGTGTACGGTTATTCTCGCCATAACTATGTGCATGGCTGAGATGGTCACGTATTTACCCATCTCTTCGCCTTTCATCCGTTTCGCCGGTCGCTATGTGGATGAGGCTTTCGGCTTTGCTGCTGGTTGGAACTTCTTCGTCTTCGAGGCTGCGCTTGTGCCATTCGAGGTGACGGCGTGCAACGTTGTCATTCACTACTGGAGTGATATTGTACCAGCTGGTGCGATCATTGCAATCGTCCTTGTGCTGTATGCGCTAATCAACGTCTTGGCTGTTAAGTGGTATGGTGAAACCGAGTTCTGGGCTGCTCTCGGTAAGGTCCTACTTTGTGTTGGGTTGGTGATATTCACGTTCATTGTAATGCTTGGTGGGAACCCTCAGCACGATCGATTCGGCTTCCGGTATTGGTACGAGCCCGGATCATTCGCCGAGTATTACACGACTGGCTCGCTAGGCCGTTTTCAGGGCTTCATGCAATGCTTGATCCAAGCCTCTTTCACAATTGCCGGGCCGGATTACGTCTCAATGGCTGCTGGCGAGGCTGAGAATCCCCGTGTGGTCATGCCAAAAGCCTTCAATGCCGTGTTTTATCGGCTGACCTCATTCTTCATGCTTGGATCCTTATGCGTAGGAATCTTAGTTCCGTACAACGACCAAGAATTGACTCAAGCCTTCGCCAATTCCGAGCCAGGCGCCGCAGCTTCACCGTATGTCGTCGCAATGAACCGACTCGGGATCCCTATCCTGCCACACATAATCAATGCTATGGTCTTGACCGCGGCCTTTTCTGCTGGCAATAGCTATGTGTACTGCGCGTCTCGGTCGCTTTACGGACTAGCCCTCGAGGGTAAAGCACCTAAGTTCCTGACAAGGTGCACGAAAAAGGGCGTCCCCATCTACTGCGTGATATTTGTGCTGCTCATTGCGTTGTTGGCGTTCCTTCAAGTAAGCGAAAATGCTTCCGTGGTGTTAAGCTGGTTCGTGAGTTTGGTAACTGCGTCCCAGCTCATCAATTACAGTGTCGTGTGCGTTACGTACATCTGTTTTTACCGTGCTTTGAAGGTACAGGGCATCAGTCGGGATACTCTACCCTACAAGGGCCTTTTTCAACCCTATGCTGCCTACTTTGCCTTAGCTTCGACTTTTATCATGATATTTATAGGTGGCTATACGGTTTTCTTGCCAGGCAAGTGGAACGTTCCAAAATTCCTATTCTCGTAAGTTGATAGACCAAATATCTGTAATCATAAGTCATAACTAACGCTGAGAGGTAGCTATACCATGATTGGTGTCTGTCCTGTCCTTTTCATTGGCTGGAAATTGATTCACAGGACTCGATTCCGTAGACCATACGAAGTAGACTTGCAGAGAGACGTAGCTGCGGTTGAAGACTACACCAAAAAATTCGTGCCATCGCCCCCGAGGTATGATTCATAACGCCGCCGCTTAATCCGTACTAATTCAGCATGATAGGAATGTTTTCTCCAAGTGGTTTAATCGACTATTCGGCTGAGAGGTCGACCTCTCACAATCGAATGTCATCTTGAGGCCAGAGTAATGTGGATATCCCCCCTTTTTGCTTGGCTGTCAACACATACGGTATTGACATCAGTACGTTATCTCAACTACACCTTGGCCATGTTTATGAATGCAATGTGCTACATTGCTACTATTCAACTTCAAATTGTCATAGCAAAGATTCTCACGTTTGCCGGTATATTGCTATATATATTCGTTTACACTCATTAAATGATACGCATGAGTTACAAATTTACACTATTATCACAGGCTGTTTTAGCCGGATGTCACTGTTGCGACCTATTATGTGTGTATGATAATGCCAATGGCCCGGATAGATTCGCAGGGCCCCAATTCGAAACTGCCTCTGGACCACGAGGCGGCAGGCTCTCCGAGGTGCCGAGTTGGGATAGTACTTTCATCTCGTACACCCTTCTCCCCTCCGCGGCTTGCTTTGCTGCTCCTCTCTTTCGCCCATACCAGAATGCAAATATCGCTAGGCCTAGGGCAGTAATGCCCCCTAGTACGGACCCAAGAATGATAACGTTGGTATTCGACGAAGATCCGTTGGAGTCGTCGTTTCCTGTATTGTTAGGTGCTTCCGGCGCCGTTGGTGTTGGGGTGCCCTCTGATGATACTGCCATAGTGGTACCCGCGGCTGCGAGCGGCAGGATTAGCTTCGACGTCATCGGCACCGCCTGGTATATCGTGTCGATTTCCCCAGCACTGGCACAGACCGCCTCGATGAAGGCCGGATCTCCTGCTCCATATGTTGAAAATATCTTCCGAGAATGGCATTCTAGCGGCCCGCTTTTTGAAGTAACCAGATGAGTTAAGATACACTCTGAAGCATGAGGACGGATCTTCTTACCAGTTGGAACTCGCCCCATTCTCGAACACAATCGCGTTATCTTTGCAGGCCGTGGCAAACGCGCACGACGACGACGTCGTGGCACAGCAAGCTGCAAAACTAGCGGATGTTGTGAATACCTCACCACTAGGGCATGATACAGGTATAGCTGGTAACTATTAGCTTCATGTTTCTACACCTCTGCCCACCATTCATGCTCTGAGGTAGGAATTGACTTACTTGTAGTGTCAGCAATGATGTATCCCTCGAATGGTATCCCGGTGATAGTCGCAGAAGGGGGGCTGATAGTTTTGGTCTCTGAAGTTCTAGTCTGCGACTGTCCTAGGACTCCAGATTGTACAAGCACAGTTACCAGTAACGCCGCTCTCCTCAAGATGCCCATTGAGATATAGACTTATCCTTTCAACTTCCACGTTGTGATTAATTATTAACAGATATGGTAGATTTTCCCCAGTGATTCGTAATCGACTAGTCGTATGCAAAAATGAGTATCGCATCGTGACCTTGAGGAATAGGCTCTAATAAATAATGGTAGCCTTTCATCCTTCTTCCCCTTATATAACCGCGGCTGCGCCTCTTCGGGAGATATGTTTCACGACACGAGGATTTGTTGGTTGCGAAGCGCGTGCATGGTTTGACCTACTTCGTTCGGACGATCCGCGCCCAACGTTCAGCCCTGAAGGATTCTTCCTCGGCTGCCAGATATGTCTATATTTGGACCACAAACCCCTTGGCTGCGTAGTAAGTTGAAACGAAACCAGTCATAACAACAGCTACAGTCATCCCACGTGGCATGTTTTATTTCCGAGTCGAGGAAGAAACAAAAGAATATATCTTCAGGGTCTGAGGATGCGACAAATCTGCAGTGCTGCATCTGTTGGTTTTCTGTGTTTCGCAAGCTCCAGGAGATGTACCCATTCCCCCGTGGCGCAGCATCCGAGCCCTCGTGCCGATTGCGAATGTAAGCGTACCTACTCAGCGACTAATAACGTACTTTGCCTTCTACGGTCGACGCTTAAGTGCACTTGTCTTTTCATTCCAGCTTACCCATGCTTTCAGGCTGTAGCTCTTCAGTACGACCTCCTGCTCCTTTCTAGGAACCAGAAGTCTCATGATAAATCAGATAATCTGCCTCCACATCCTGACAGGTATGGGGGTTATTATCCAACAGCGCCTTCAGTCTATCGTCAGATAAAAAGCTGCATTCAGCGGTGGCGCCAAGTCTAGCAGCAGGCATGGCCGTCCTTTTGGCTTGCTTGTTTCTCTTCATTTTCGATGTCGTCAGAGACTACGATTAGTTTCAGAACTATTTCCGAAATTCGCTACTGCGTCTAAAGCCAGTTTGACTCGTTTAGAATTGAGGCTTAACGAATGTGATTTCGTATCGAAAGTTATCTCCAAGCCTACTTGAATTCCACCCCATCCCAACGTTGAAGCTCACAGAGGCGTACCTAAACACCTAGATAGCCACATAATCCGGACTCGCTGCATTGCTACAATTACTTACCGTTCACTATAGTAGTTTTGATACTTGCTAGAATAGTATATGGGCTTGTATGGAATCAAAAAGAAGGTGTGTTATTTGATATGATAACTGAAGATCCCTAATGAGCGATGTAAGCCACGGCATTTGCTCGGCTTCGTATAACAGGTACCTTCGGTACCTAATTGAAAGGAGTGATAGCTAGTTCATATTTCCACCCACGACATGTTGAGAGACCCCATAAAGCAGCAACCTAAGACATTTTTTATCCCGAGGAGTAGAAACGCAAGGAGAATCGAAGCTTCGGGGCATGAGACAAGCTCACTAGTAGCGCAGGATGCGCCAAACTTTGCTAGGGTCTCTCGACTGAACATTTCCTTCCCAGGCTGATACCTCAGCACTGCCCCAAGCAAGTTAGTAGGCTACCATATATCCGAAGAGGTTCGTCGCGACGAAACCGCAAGGCAGACTTACCCGTCTGTAGGGTGCCCATCCACGAGGGTCACATAGGTACCAGTGCGTGCATTTTGGATCCTAATACTAACATTAGCTTTGTTGGTTCACATGAATACAAGTGGACATACATGAATACTTGACCGGAACCATCAGCAGTGACAAGGTACCAAAGCTGATTAGGGTCTATATTCTCTACTCCGAGACCTTCCCAGCCAACAATCTTGGTCCCGTTATCGATGCTCCCATCATAAAGGTTCATATTGGCTGTCATTACATTAGCACGAATATCTAGTTGTAACGACCGAGGGTGATTCTGACTGTTGGATTGGACATTTCGAATTACCCAAGTCGGCCAGACAGCAGTACTGTCATGAGTCCTCACGAGTGTCCACTTCTGGTTATCGCCATTGTTGAAGTGGCACCCAGTGATTGGGGTGTTATTGTCTATGGCGCCTTTACAACCGAGTTAGCTGACGAGCAGTCAATGGTTGCTTCCAAGCGTCCAAGGTCAGTTTACCATTGGTGAGGTCAAGCACAGTGCCGGTTCTATAGTTAAAGAAGCTGACAATAGCTCCATCCAAGGAATCGCCGAAAGACATGGTGTCTGAAATGGTAGCAAGTTGTTCGGAGACCGGTTCTTGCTGTGATTTAGATGGACTTGATGTGGCAAAAATCCTCACGACCTCCGGTATCTTATATAGAGTTCTCGAGCGAAGACTGTAGAAGAACAGGTTATAGTTCGCGAATGTGTCATCTCTACTTAAAGCAGTGGCTGCATATGGAATCCAAAAGAGGTGAGAAGTTCTCTGAGTACGAAGCTGAAAGCTGCATTATACCCAACTCCGCCGCAGGGAGCTATCTGTTGTATAACGTAGGGTTGGCGGTTGTGTTGATGCTGCTTGGTACCCACCGTCCACTTGTGCGAACACCTACGAACTCTGGTTTCAGTATAAAATTCTACTTTCGTCTTACGACAACATCGATCTCAGATAGCTCGCCATGAGGAAATAGTCCCTTGATGATCAACATTGTGATACAGGCCACCTCTTCCTAGCAAGATCTGTTTAGAATTTGAACTTTAGTACTTAAGTTGATGTGATCTTTAATCAAACTGCGGCGGGAATATTTAGTTGTGATCGGTATATTAGCCTACCGGCGAGTTTGGATATTCGCTGAGCTGAGGTCTTAAAAGAGTTTCTGCATATATCGTAGCGTATTTTGGTCATCTCCGCGGATTTAATGCGCGCCACATTTTCGAGATATTAGAATCTAGTCAAGAAACCCTCCTAGGTACCTCCTAAGGTACTACCTGTGACTAAGTCTTAACCCTCTGTGTAACTCTAAATGGTCACGGCGCATCTTAAATATCGAATATCACACGGTCTTTTGGATCTGGGCGTGATTTTCGATTA
Organism: Hypoxylon sp. E7406B; assembly: GCA_000931505.1. Classification (NCBI taxonomy): domain Eukaryota; kingdom Fungi; phylum Ascomycota; class Sordariomycetes; order Xylariales; family Hypoxylaceae; genus Hypoxylon; species Hypoxylon sp. E7406B. The sequence continues at coordinate 156,357 of JYCQ01000227.1, read as the reverse complement.
CTAAACAATGCCACAACCCGAAACCGCTAGTTGAGCTGAGCACGGCGTTAGGGTCTCTGCATATACCGTTAAATACTTGATGTCACGAACCCATCTCGCGATCACCGAGGAGGTACACAAGCTAATGTCTACCTGTCAGAATAAAGTGATATATCAATATCGGGGAGTGATTGACTTGTAATTCTCAGTACCAGCGTCATGTTAAACTCTTTATACTGTGACCATTCTGAAATCAAGGGCATAAGAGTAGCCGTGGCCTCAGGAAAGATAGACTGGAGATTAATAACGTGAGATTAACGCAACCAAGAGTGCTCTCTCTCTTTCTTTTCCTCGGACGCTATTCGAGCTGATGATGGTGTTACTCCTGTTTGAGTATTTCTTAACTCTTGGCCGTTCGGCGTAGAACAGACGACGCGCAGCCTGCATGTAAGACTGCACGTGGTCTTCATGATCCAGTCACCATTGTCGAGGAATAAATTGCAGATGACGGCGTATAATGTTCCTGGGCGCCAAGCCTACCACTAACCGGCCATATGTGTAACAGCGCACGAGTTGAAGGTAGTAAACTGCGAATTGGCATGTTCCAATACGCCTACACTGCAGCTAGGACTTGGCTTAGGCTACATCATGCTTTTTGTAGTTTTGTTGTTGTTATTTAACGCCGGGGGACCGCTGCGCGGGATACATCATGTGAACCATTGGTTGGGGGTACAAATGAAGTTGTTGCGGACCTAAGGAGCTGCAAAAATCTCTCCTGCAGTACTGTTTATACATAGTAGAGGTCCCGGTTCTTCGTCTTCATAGTCTCAGGTCTCCATTACCACGCCCGAAGCATCCGGAACGAGCCCTAATATGGCCGTCTTACATCTCCATACACCGGTTTCGATGAGGCGTCGGAAGCAAAGTAGTGTCATGGGGCCAACCATAGGATGAGGGATGAAATAACGTTGTTGCGCGAAGAGCTCTAAACTAGCCGGCCGAAGGCCGGGTAYATATACTAGATACTTCTTTGTCATAGGCATCCCTTACAAGACCCGAAGTATCCGAATCCTGACAAGTAGTTCCTCGTGAACTATATTTCCTGGTTATGGCGTCAGCGTTGTGAGAAGATGGTTCTTCATTGGCCGTTATACGCTTTCTGTTTATCCCGTTAGTAGATTGAAGATGTTTCACGTTAGGATGTAGTCAGCATTATTAGCCCGACGCATTGTTGACATCGGTACAACTTAATCTAAGTAGTCTGGATGCTGTTATAATGAAGCATGTAAAATTACCGGCAGACGCTACATCTATTCAAATAATAGGGGTAATTGGATGATATACTATTTGAAGGTACCTATTGGCCACCTCCTACCTGGTAGTTAGGTGACCTAAGGCTGCTAGGTTAGGTACCTACTTAATTAGGGGTATGCATGTATGTATATTGGAGCGTTCTACTTGAAGCGGTCCAACCGCGGAGATATGCGTTTTACTCGGGCTTCCTACGGTGGCAGAGGTGGGCGGCCTTTCATTTTCATGTACCATCGGCAATATATGGAAGTATAGTTGTCTGCACATTATGTGGAATAGAGATCATCCTATGACTGATATCTATGTAAACAGGTAGCTTGTCATAAGGCCGACCATAGGATGAAGGTAAGAACTATGTTGTTGCATGAAGAACTATATCCTAACGGCTGGAGAGCCGACTATACAAACGAGAAACCTCTTTGTTCTAAGTATCCCTTACGGGATCCGAGGTATCCGAATCCTGACACAGCTTGCCCAAATCCTAATCGTTTGTTCCTAAGGTCGTTAACCTGGGGGCGACGGTCGGAGTTCCAGGCCTCTTCCTCGTCGCTGCTGGGATTGTAGAGTTCGGCGACCTCGCAATTGCTGACATGGCAACAAGTGCACGCAGGGTGAATTCTCAGGCTGTGATTGTGAAGCGGTGACAGCTACACAACCAAGCCTACCCAAGGTGACCAACTGCGCCACAGCACTCGCGGCCGCCGAGATCATATGCTGTGGCTGGTCGGATGACACCAAGAATACCTGCTCCCAGATGATAACCGGGTGCGGCAGCAATGTCGACCTAGGCGCTGTCTGCCAGAGCCCTGTGGATGGCTCCGGCGGGGGTACATACCAAGCATGTGGCCAGTCGAGCAAGGATGAAGCGATTGTGAAGAATTCGAACATGGAGGATATCGCCACGTGTTTGACCAAGGAGTTCAACCCGAAAGCGAGTTTTATATATAGCTGATTAGTCTAGATAACAGACGTATATACCTACCTGGGCTGCTGGGTAAGGAGGTATGCGAGCGGGCGGGGATGCGTATCTCCGAGATTCCGAGATGAACAAATATGAGTCTCTACCCAGGTCTAAATCAAAGTCTAGATCTGAAACTCATTCATGGGCGGGTTCGTATGATGTTATAGCGAAGTGTTGTTTTCTGAGCCTGAAGCGGATTATTGTACGTGCTCGTCTTTAGAATCAGATGCAACACGTAGGTAAGGCCATGCACCTGAGGTTTGTATCTCGAATAATAAGGTGCACTTTGAATGATTAACATATCACAAAATAAGAGGAGACTTTGAATGATTAATGATGTTAGGCGAAGTTGTCGGCGCTTATCGTCGTATCTGTAGTAAAAGAATGGCATATCTGAGACGAGACCGAGACCTTGTAGTCTCTACGCTCCCACCGGCAACCTTGGCGGCGAAATCTGGGGACGGATTCCTCCAATCAGGCGCCCCCAAGGGGATGGCCAGATTCCTAATCGAGAAACTCCCGGAAGTGGAGTGCGCTATAACCGCGCCAATCTTGTCTCGAAGCCACACGTATTAATGCTGATGGTTTCCCAATGACTTTAGCACCTTGATTAACTTAGAGACTTATTGTTCTAGATTATAGTGTCATATACAAGGTTTAAAATGGCTACGATGATGATAATCAGTGTTGTTTGCTGTCTTCTTTCCATGCTGAGTGCCGTATCTGGATACGCCCATCCTGGAGCGTGCTCGGGTACTTGCGTCAACACGCATGATCCGTCTATTATCCGACGGTCCGATGGCACATACTTTCGATTCTCTACCGGCGGTAAGATAGCAGTTCACACTGCTCCGGACATCACGGGGCCATGGACATATAAAGGGGCAGCTCTTCCATCAGGATCGTCAATTAATCTTGGTGGGAACCAGGATCTTTGGGTAAGCCGCAAAGCTTGGCTTGACTTCACCCGCCAGGTACCTTAGGTACACTAACAAAGCACCCTGTCAGCAGGCACCGGAAGTCGCATTGATCGGCAGCACATATTACCTATATTATTCCGTCAGCACATTCAGCGTCCAAGACTCTGCTATCGGGGTCGCAACATCTTCAAGCTTAGATGTCGGCACCTGGACGGATCTAGGGTCTACCGGAATCCGGTCGTCATCCGGCAAGCCTTACAATGCGATTGACCCTAACCTCATCAATGTAGACGGTACTTACTATCTTAACTTTGGTAGTTTCTGGAACGACATCTACCAAGTAAAAATGTCAAGCGCTCCCAAGGCTGTAGCCAGCAGTGCTAGCGCTTACCAACTTGCTTATGATCCGGTAAAAACCGACGAGGAGGGCGCATTCATGTTCAAATACGGGAGTTATTATTACCTATTTTTCAGCAAAGGCCAGTGCTGCGGTTACGATACAAACAGGCCTGCGGCGGGCGGCGAGTACAAGATATTGGTTTGCCGGTCTAGCTCTGCGACTGGAGGCTTCGTGGATGCGACCGGGAAGGCTTGTACCAATAGCGGTGGGACTGTGGTTCTTGAGTCCTACGGGAACGTTTATGGTCCAGGTGGGCAAGGGGTTTATGATGACCCTACACATGGACCTGTGAGTAAATTCCTCAACCTTATTTCGAGGAAAATGCTAATCTCTAGCTTTACAGATCCTCTATTATCACTATGTTGATACTAGAATTGGTTACGCAGACGGACAAAAGCAGTTTGGGTGGAACACTATTAATTTCTCCAGTGGTTGGCCTGTTGTCTAAAGCGAGCCAATAGTATTGGCGGCCCCTAAAAGGGGATGAGTCTCAGCCCTAACCGTATCTTTCTACCTGGATACTCGCCGAGGAAGATAGGCGAGCATCACCGTAACCACGGTAGCGCAACCCTCAGATCGACGTTCAGCATTCTGGTCGACATATATATTGCCATATTGTCTATTCTTGATTCTTTTATGGTTGTACACTTTTCAGATGTTGCCAAGAGACCGCCTGCTACCCCTAAACGGACCCCGTAAACGGAGGAGCAACAAAACAATCAGCTTGCCAGTTGATTCAACAGTCGGGCTGACTAATGTCTTGGCTACAGGTCTACCTATTTTCGTATAAGTTGACTCAGCGATTGACAGGTCAGTAAGTCACCTGGTGAGATATTTGATTGCTTTAGGCGCTTACGTCGCTACAATTATAAAGGGATAAGCGCTATAAAGTGCTGTGGCTACAATGATCAATGGCGCTGTATCTTCCTAAAGGAAAAGGAAATACAGTGCGCATATGTAATAAATCTGCCTTTCAATACCGTGTACATTTCAACCTATCATGAGTTTACGGATTCGTGCGGTTGGAGAGTTCCGATTGATACAGGAGCCCTTTCGATCCGAGTGCAACACTTTATATAAAAACTAGCAAGCCAGGAATCCCTATATTTCGTCTGTCCTTGAACTCGAAGCAAATCCGGACATCTCTTCGGTCTGATGGCAAGCAGTTTCAATGTTCCCAAGGACCCCATACTTAGTGGGAGACGTAACCGGGGTCTCTACATGTAAAGCTTCTAGACATGGTCTTAAGCATTATAAAGCTTGAAGCTCATGATTCTATTTGTACAGGTAGGTACCTAACCTACTGCTCACAGCTATTTTCGTCCTTCGATTTTTTAAGAAATGAAGAAAAAGTCCCACCACTATATTAACTTGGTGGTGGATTGCCTGAACCAGTTAATTTTAGCTGAATGAGGCACGCTACGTTCAATATAATCGGAGATCTGGGTTACTAAGTGTGAATTGAACTGTCTTCACAATCCCCGATATCACCACTAGCGAGTGTCGCTTTTTAGTTCCGTAAAGGCCGCTACTCGGGCTACATCAACGCAACTCTACCCTTTAGCCGAATTACGTCTTAAGAAGTGAATTCCGTGTTCATTATGAAGACGCAGACGGATCATTATAGCCGCATAAGAGTTCTTGGGATTCTGCAAGGACCGAATTCGTGGCTACTGCTGATTTTATTAGTGTCCCTATCCTAAGACTTTCTCCATTGCGCTTACTGGTTACCGTTTCCAGTGCGTATTAATACTAACGTAGCTCATATTTGCTGCTGATATTGCAATTCTCGGAAGGATCTTGTTTTGGGCCAGTATGGCGGCTATCTTGCTTATTGGTTACTTCGCCATTTTCTTTTCACGAGGCGAACTCTTTTTGGGCCTATTTTTGGGTTTGTGGTTAGAATTGGTCTCTCGGCCGGTTTGCTCTTCACGGCTAGGGATCTCTTCAGGGGATTCAGCGATCCACTTGCCTGTCACTGGCGTCCATCCCCATTCTACAGCGGTATCATGAACTGTCTTGAAGATTTGACTTCGTGCTTCGTCCCTTGACGCCTTCTTTTCCAAAAGATCGTCATAGTCTGTATTCCGGTGCCTGATGTGGGCGCGAACAGCTAGCTGGGCTTTCTTAGCGAGATCTAACTTGCCGGTTCTTCCAACTCTTCCGCTATGTTTCTTCGTGGCGTGCCGCACCACCTCTAGCAGACTGGGGGCTGGTATTAGTGGAAACTGACGAAGGACAGAGCTACGGAAATCTGCTTCCATCTTCTTGTCCCTTTTCTGGGCAGCTGCGGCTCGCGATTCACGAGTCTGCTCATACTTCTCTTGAACACTGTCGTAGATAGCTAAGGGTACACGGATGCCGATCCGCTGATGCTTGGAGTCGTGCACAGTGTAGACGTCGTGACCCTCGGCTAGTGCCTTCTTTCGACAATTCAAAGTCTTGTATGCATCTCCCTTTCGGAGAAACATATATCGTGGTGGTATAGGTGTGTCGACGGATACCACGATGTCTTTGGCGGTTGAAGCCATTTTAATGTGTATGTGTGGTTGTAGGTATTGCAATATTGAATTTATTTATTCTTTACCGGAATGTACCTAGTAAGTGATTCTTGCTCTCACATCTTACGGATCTCTTGAGCGGCGCGATCTTGGAAGGGGGTAAATATCTTTGCCCTGAACTACTAGGAAGTGTGCGAACAATGACTTGTTGACACAACAACAAAGAACAACATGAGGCGTTTGTCAAGAGTGACAAATAGAAGGCCGAGTACTTTTCGGCGATCGTTCACGCACGATCTAGGAGTTGCCGAACCTCTTAATTATGTATCTGATAAATTGATAGGTAGGAATCTTTTACTAATATCAAAGGCGAGATAAGTGTTGCGCAACACTTAAAAGCTTCTTGATGTCTCGGTTTTGTAGATGCCTTTCGTAAGTAGGTAAAATACCTCTGCTTAGGGCTGTAGGGTAATAAGGGATCTTGCATTATTGTACCTTTTGTGCAAGCCACGGAATTTGGGTAGAATAAAGCAAGTATCTCTGAATAACTCGACGGGAGGCACAAGCCATGCGTCGATGAGTTTATTGTTCTCATTCCATCTTTTGCATAGTGAGATGGGTTCATCGGTCGGCCTACAAGAATAACGTACTCGAATGAGGTCTCTGGTGAGATGAAGATAGGTGCATGAACCAAATAAAGACTTCCGAACAAAACAGGGGGCGAATCTCATTGACACATTGACACACCAAGACATACGAAACAGGTCAAATTATTTACCGTTAATAATTTGAACCTGACTTCGTCCCTGGCAATTGACTTGTTTCGAATAACGCCAGATTCGAATATTGATCTCCTTGAGAGTCAATATCTGAGTGGAAGTAAGTCGTATGAAGTCATGATATGATGTTTGTATTAGCTAACCATTGGAACACACCCACCCTCTAATAATTTCGCACAGAGGACACCCATTAGGCTTATGATCCGTGCAGAAGGTAGATGGGCTGTACGGTAATCCAAACTCACCATCATCCAACCAGCTCTTTGTAATGCGTAACTCTATGCAAACACCGGAATGAACCCTGACCACACATTAAACGTTATGCTTCTTTATCCTGCACCGTAATGTCGACAATCAAACCATCACCTCCGCTACCGCCCAAGGTCATCCTGTAGAAAGTCCCGTACCAATATGTTGAACCTCGTGTCGCGGGTCCTCACAATCTCCGGCGTCAGCTTGCTCAGATGCCTTTCCCAGGCCATCTGACTCCAAGCATGATAGGCGAGCTGATCTTCGTAAAGACTCCCACCATTCCTATCTATCTCCGCAGCCCACTTGCGCGCCTCGTCCGAGCTCAGCTGTTCGTGCATAAATTCGATATGGCTCCAAGTCCAAGTAGGCCAGAAGAAGGCATTTGGTGGTAGCGTGCAGACCTCCTCTGGATGCTGCAGTTCCATCTCTTTGGGAAGAACGACACTGTGGTAATTCCATTCCTTCGAAAGGTCCGCGCCGTCGTACTCCCTAAGCCATCTCGCTATGAAGGAGCTATTCTTGCGAGCCACCATGATGGCGTTGCAAAGACCACCGCGATTCCCACCCTCATGGCCTAGTATTATGTCTTTCGGCGACTTTAGGAGGTTGGCGAACGGTCGGAAGCCAAAAGCGTCCATATCCATATAAATACCGCCCTGCTCCTGAAGCAGCTTCAGCCGGAGGATGTCGGATACGTGTGCCGCATGCCAGGTCGCGTCGGGCGAGCTCTTCAATGCCGCCGTCTCTTCTGGCGAGTGGTATATGAGCTCAATATCATCTTTCAAATGACGTATCCATGGGTTCGATAAGGGGGACGCATTCGGTTCGGGCGAAGGCGGATCCGCTAGATACGTATAATGGAGCGATATTTTTTCTGCTTTCATTCCCACAATCGCGCTCCGTATCGCTAGGTAGCAAAGGAAGTCGAAAGTGCCGGCGCTGGGCTTATTGTACGGATTGCTGAGCCCGTATATGAAGTGAACATGATTCGGTATGGGGTCTTGCTCGCCATCGCTATCTGTGTCCGATCGAGGAGTGCGGCCGTAGAGGCAGTCGAGTTCGTTCTGGGTCGGTACGAACTCTTGTTGGACTTTCCATTGGTAGGCGAATGGCAATGTCTGACGCACGCGATCTCCGAATTGTCTTACGGACGGCCAAAAGGGAGGACTGAGAAGAAGTGCACAGGCGAAGACTAAGGGGATAAGGAAATAAATTCGACGGCGGCGTGGAATTCCCATGTCACAATGCATGCTGGCAGCGATGCAAAGTTGCAAACAAGCTCAGGACAATGTGTCGGCAACGGGGCGACGAGTCCAGAAAAGATGCAAGGAGATGATGGCTAGGGTCCTGATCGGGTCTTAATTACTGCTTGTCTTGGCAGCCCCCGGAGTTGGGAACCCTGCTGCAACGCGCTAGCGTCGGCTCTCGCGTCAGCTAGAGACTTTTTCTTAGTGCCAACTACAAAATCTAATGCCAAACTCGGTCAAGATGCTAACGTCATCAAGTTTTTAGTAGGAGTTGAGAATCGAAGAATATTAGATTGCTTGATGAGATATATATTTGGCCAAAACTACTACGTCTATATAGCGCCTGCATGCATGAGGCAAGGCACACATAACGTAGCTGCCTGGAGTGTGTATGCATTTGATTGATGCAGGAATACATCATAGTGTGTCATCGTCGTTGGGGAGTCACCACAATAACGGGGTTTCAGCTTTCGGCAATTGTTGAGCTGTCGCTATTAAAAGATTTATAAAGAGAAATGTGACCTAGATTATGATACATTTGTATATGAGTGTTTTCCTGTATTGTAGAGTATGAAGCTGATGATTTTGAAATGTGTAATCCTAGAGCAGCAACCTTGGAAGCATCAATGGATCCATTCCATGGATTTCAGCAAAGTTTAACCAAAATAGGGGTCCGCCACCCGTCCACGGCGCCCCAGCTGCCAAAATAAGGCTATACCGCCCTACGCTAACAGGTAGCTTGGTACCTCCATAAAAAGGGTCACCCTTGAAATTCAATCTTGAATTGCAGCAACTTAACACCAATCAAAAATCAACCAGATGCGGACAGTCTTGCAAGACCCCGGGGAATAAACAAAAGTATTGTTTAAATAGTAGCACATATGAGCTGGCCATAGCAGCCAGCCACTAATTTTATTTTCAGACATGTCGGTGCTGCACCGACTCCAGCGCCTGCGGAGGAGAAGAGGAGGATGGCATCAGTCGCCTTTCCTCTGGGTCCTCGGCATCGCCTGCCTCCTCGAGGTCGTCTTTCACGCCTCCCGCTTCCGCGTACCGGTGCCACCGCGCGAGCTCGATACACCGTTCTATACCTCGTGTCAAGAACCTCCGACGACACCGCCAGACACTCCGCGCGAGAATGCTGCCATTGTCATGCTGGCGCGCAACGAGGAGGCTGACAAGGCGGCCCGCTCTGTTCGAAGTATCGAACAGCGTTTCAACCGCTGGTTCCGATATCCGATCGTGTTCCTCAACGACGAGCCTTGGGACGACGAGTTCAAGCGCACCCTGAACGCCTCGACCAGCGCCCCGACCTTCTTCGAGAGCGTCCCTAAGGAGCAATGGACGTTCCCGTCGTGGATGGACAAGGATGCAGCTCGCGCAAGCATAAAATACCAGGGKGATGCTGGAATATTATATGCTGGAAAGGAGACATATCATCACATGTGCCGTTTTTTCTCTGGGTAGGCTCGCCCACTTCGCTTGCGCTCCGATGAACTTCGAAACAGTCTTACTGAGGCATTGGCATTGTAGGAGCTTTTACAACATCGAGGCCCTTAGGAAGTACAAATGGTACTGGCGGCTCGAGCCAGACGTCGAGTTTTCCTGTTCGATTACGTACGACCCTTTTGTCGAGATGGCCCGGCACAAGAAAGTATACGGCTTCACAATATCGCTTTGGGAGGAGAAGCGGACGTGTCCCAGTCTCTTTAGGGAAGTATCGGACTGGAAGGAAGCTCAGGGCATTCCCAGCAATACCCTGTGGAAGGCTGGCATTGACGCCTCTTGGGCGCCTTGGCCGTTCCGTAGCTTACTTAGCTGGTTCTCGCACCGCGATCGCAATGGCGACGGGTGGAATCTCTGCCATTACTGGAGTAATTTCGAGATAGCAGACCTCGACTTCTTCCGCGGCCCCAAGTACCAAGACCTCTACAAACACTTAGAGCATACCGGCGGCTTCTATTTTGAAAGGGTGCGTTGTGCCAAGTTTTACTCTGATTCTTAACCTCCGTCGATTTTCTTACCCAAAGCTAAAGACAAATGCTAACTGAGTATATCCAGTGGGGTGATGCGGCAGTCCATTCCCTCGCCGTCAACATGCTCGCAGAACCGCATCAAGTGCACCATTTTGCCGATTTTGGCTACCGACATGATTGGTACTATCAATGTCCAGCGAATGCCCCAGGGGGCCAACTTCCCGAGTCGCAAGTCCTGAACGAGGCCCAAAGCACCTGGGCCGAGGAGATACCTGGCGGTGTGGGCTGCCGCTGCGACTGCGACGGTCGCCGAAATAGAAACCATGCCACCTATTGCTTGAACAAACTGAAGGCGCCAAACACGGCGCATCGACCTTGGTCTACTTGGTTTTTGAGCTTCATCTTTTGATATATATACCCCCGTTAATGTTGGAACGAATATATGTCATAACATAGACACCATTTAAAAAGGGAATATGGCCACCTTACCCCTATTTACTATAGGTCCCTTTTGCGGCTGCTTATAATGAGCTTGGAAACCCCTCTCGATACTTCATTCGTGCGATCGATACATTCAGGAATTCTGACGCAGATGAACGGAGTCAGGCGATAAAGTGGCCATCTAGACCGATAATTTAAAGCCAAAGAGGCGTACTTAGATGGAAGTCAAGGTCATACGGGTTCGCGGCTTGCTTTGGAGCAAACCACTTGGACATGAGACCACAGGGGCCAGATAGATGAGCGCAATGCACCATAGAGTGTAGAGAAAAGAAAAGAGTTGTGCGAATACCATGACTACGACAGCAGATTTGGTTCACAGAATATTGTATAGTACAACAGGGCAAAAAGACTCATGCCTGGCAATATGCAAGTGGCCGCCATAGCCATGGCATTCAAAGTTTCTATTAATATCTCGACCATATCGTTGGCGTTGTAATCCCGAAGATCCAGCTCACAAATCGACAGCAGGGCATCATTCGCAGTAGCCAAAAGCTATAACGTGCTGTATAGTGGAGGTCTAATTCGACCGACAAGTGATATCAAGTTCACTGCCGCTCATCAAAATGATCATGTGGCCAATAATTTGACCATAGCAAGTTTCCGCTCACTGGTTTATGCCACAGGGGTAATTCTTAATACTGTCGAGGGTGTTCATATGCGCTTCAGAAGTCTTCCCAGGGCATGGGAAAGAAACATCGGTCGCAATATTCGGCTTCAGAGTCCTCGTTTTCCATTCGGCGGACTGTAAGAAGTTCAAGTCCCGACTAATCCACAAGAGGTACTTGTCATTGTTGACAGATCTATTCGACATGCCTTTCGAGCAATCGAAAGGCCTGGAATATCCGAATTCGGGCGTAGATCTCTATCGCAGGTTTCACGAGATGTTTCCGTCATCGACGGCCATTTCCTCGTCGGTCGTCTTAGTCGTCTTCTGCTCTTCCTCGGGAACATCTGTATTCAAATCTCCAAGTCAGCGATAGCCCCTTTCCTTTTTCTCCCCCCTTCTMCCCTCCATATCGTCTCCGACCAGTATATAGGTCCCTATGTGTAGATACATACCCTTCATCTCGACCTCGCCCTCAGCCTCCATCTTGCGCTTCAAAGCGTAGCCCATCTTCCGCTCAAGCTTGCGCCTCTTCTTCGAGCTAAGCGCCGCATTAGGCCCGCTCGTAGGCAGGATACCGGAGCGCGCGCCGCGCTTCTCGTCCGCCTTCGTGACGCGGTTGCTCTTGTTGACGCTCCCGGCGCTGCGCTTCTGGTTCGCCTTGCGGGCTTTGGCGGCGCGCGCCGCGAGTCGGTTCTTGGAGGGCCCGTTGGGGTTCTTGACGGACGGCATGGCTGGCGAGGGATGCTTTGGGGCTTGGGACTCGAGGGATTTTCTGGGAGCGAGGTCTTCTTCGTTGGAAAATCGACAATGCGACTGACGGAAAACAAACCGAAAGTCAAGAGAAGAAATTCGAATTCGACAAGTCGAAAATCTGAAAGATTTAGTGGGGTTGGCGGCGGTTAGCGGAAGTCCTCCGTGCCCCGCAATATCTATCTAGCAGTCATTATGCGATAAACGGGTGGGTGAATGTTATGTTAGGTTAGCCTATTTCTCAGCTGTTTGATTGTCAAGGTTGCTGACTTGACACACCAAGTCAGACTTCTGATACGAGATGACGCGGTGTTCACCAAAGGGGAACTGGCAGCGATGGCCTTGCCAGAAGGAGGTAATGCAAGTAGAGTCGAGTCTCTTGTCCMCCTCCAGCCAATTCCTAACACCTTGGAACCTCGTATGGACTTTGCTTCGGTATCCGATGCCTAGTGCTCAAATGACCGAGGTATGGACTTTTCCATGCCTCAGGAGCTTGGGAAGCATTCAAATGAGAGTTTTTATGTGACCGTATATAATATTTCTCCTTAATTATCAAAAGGATGAGTCCGGATCGGCCAATTATCACAGGGACGCTATGTGAGCTCTGTTATCAATTCATCGATCATCTCTTCGCCTTCGACTTTACTAGGCAAGATACCTATCCAACGCGTTGGCTGCCTATAGACCCAGAACGGGATGAAGATGGGGCCGAGGAGCTAGATTGGCCAATAGAGGCGGCCTGGGGAGATGCCTTCCGACACCATGACACCTTCGAGGATCTCATGAAGAGCGCCACCATGTGTGAGCTTTGCAGTGTCATGTACGCTGATTTGGCACATATGGATCCCGCTCTGCATAGAGGCTGGTTCGGTTTATATCCATTTTGGTCGATAGGCCTCACAGCATGGAACGGCTCGAGGGGKCTTTTCCGTGCTGGCTTCCGCGAATCTCTCTCCGAAATGCCTTGGGGGAGCAATAATTGGGGCTTCCCATTGCATACCTTCAGAATCTGCCGACGCGGTCCTTTAAGAGAAGGTGAAGAAGTTCCTTGGTTGGATACATATAGGAGACTCCCAGCGGTCCCGCCGACTCTGTCCCCTTTCTATATCTCCCAAATGGCGAATGGCTGGCAGCAGAAGTGCCTCGAATCTCACCCGAGATGCGCCAAAGTAAGTTCAGACGGTGAACTTCCAACGAGGGTGATTGATATTGGAGAGAGTGAAACAGCTCATGTTCGGTTGTGCGAATCAAAGGGTGAAAAAACGCCATATACTGCTCTCACTCACTGTTGGGGCGGGCCAATTCCCTCTAAGACCACAGAAACCAACATTGTAGAACGGATTAACGCAATCAGCATTGGCAGTCTCCCACAGAATTTCAGGGATGCTATTCAAGTTACTCGAGCCCTTAGAATGCGATACCTATGGATAGACGCTTTATGCATCGTCCAAGATTCGAAAGCGGACTGGTTTAAAGAAGCTGGGAAGATGAGTTCCGTCTTCGCTGGTGCCACGGTAGTCATATCTGCGCTTGATTCTCCAACAAGCACAACTGGCTTCCTGAAACAAGATAGGGTACCTTTGGCTGTGATAAATAACGAATACGCTGTCCAGAAGATGCTTCCCAGGATTAACGATTATCTCCTAACATGCCCTCTTGTCCGTCGGGGTTGGTGTATGCAAGAAAGACTCTTGGCGCGGCGTTTGCTTCACTTCGGGAAGGAGCAGATGTTTTGGGAGTGCCAGACTCAGCTCATGAGTGAAGACGGGAGGAAATATAGCGACGAGTTTCACACGCATGTCATGGCAGAATTCATGAAAATCAGGATACGCATGGGTATATCCGTCGCCCAAGGGACCGAGTTGGAATGGCGTCTCTGGTATCAGCTGCTTGAAGAATATACCAGACGAAGTTTTTCTGTCTCTACTGACAAGTTGCCCGCCTTGGCTGGAGCCGCAGCCTTATTTAAGTCTACAAAGCCGGCTGCGACATATGTTGCAGGCTTATGGAAAGAGGACTTGGTAAGAGGACTCCTTTGGGTTGCTCACCATGTACGGATTCCCGGTCGAGCGCATTGGAATATTTCACCAAAAAGCAATATAATGGAGCTCTCGAAGCCACTGGAGAAGCGTGCGCCGAGCTGGAGTTGGGCCGCCCTCGATGGTCAACTTGACTTCTATGAACCCAAGACCGAGAACGTCGTCGTCGAGGTTTTAGAGGTTACAATGAGGGTGGGCGAGAATGGGCTCACAGAGGCCCGCCCGGACGGCACCATAAAGCTCAGGGGCCTTGTTGCTCAGATGTTCTATCATCCTCCAATCAACGACGGCATTGGGAGTTTGACATTCTGCCAACCCTACTCTCTAAAACATGAGTCTCATGGAACCGATACCTGTATAATGGATTTAGATCGCCGGTCACCGCGATACTGTTGGGTAGTGATATTAGCGAAGGCAATTTACGACTCGATATTGCTCGTCCTCGACATAAACGATGATGGATCATACAGACGAATCGGGAGAGGCTCAATCCACAACGCCGAACTTGGAACCGGGAGATTCGAGACTCGGATAATTGACATCGTCTAAGCTTTCGCAACGAATACCTGTTAAGTAATGGTGTTGTTTGGTAAATACGTATCGGATCTGTATTTAAGGTATCTTCGACCACGCTACCTGCTATCATTTTAGGACTTCATCAATGTTACTTTTCAGATTCCTGTMCCCGAGCCGGCGGTGAACTTCAGTCACATTACCCTAGTGTACGGACGGGGAATTATCAACATCCGTTGATTCTGGCTGCTGCTTTTATGAATGGTTTGGGTCATGCAATGGGAGTTGACACTGATAATACGCAAAACACGTCTAGGGAGACCGGGCGGTAGGACTGACGTTTTTAGAAGCTATTCAATTTTTTTTCTATTCGAACGAGCATCTACCACTCAAGTCGGTCATCGCATACTAGCTTCACATCATATCGTTCGTTTCCTCGCCACACTTTCGCTCCCGAATTGCAAGATGCGACGATACCTCTTAGGTCACTAATCATACCACCTGGTCCGCTTGCATATACTGTCGTTGAACCCCTAACTGTGCCTTCCACGAATTCCCCAACTAATTTCTTAAGGTCAGGATGCCTGTCGAATCCTTGCCCTCCGATCTTCTGCACGTCGAGAGTCGAGTTGGATCGGACCTCTTTGACCGAAGAAAGGGTTGAAGTTAATCCGACTTCCTTCGCGGCCGCATCATCCTTCTCTGATATGTCATCACTGATTGACAGGTCTTTGCTGCGAGCTTCTCTTGTCACATATATGTGAACCTTGATTTTATGCGCCCTAGCAGCTTTTCGGATAGCGTCGAGTTCCTTCTCAATCCACTGCGTGTCATCCTTCTTTCGAACCGCCCAGACCAGCTGGATCTTTCGGTCCTTCACTTCCGGCTGCTCTGCTAAACTGAGCAGGACCGGTAGAACATACGTAATTCCTGTCCCACCCGCCACGCAGAGCACGTTGACGTCGGGGGTCAGGTTCTTCACTATCGATTCTCCATAGCTTCCCGATAGGATTAAAGGCGTTGTGGCACTGGGAGCTGCGGCTAACTTCTTCGCGGCCAATGCTGCGACTTTCTTCGTCTCTCCCTTCTTCGCCCTAAGGATATACGAGTGAGATACCAGCCCATCCTGCACTTTTGGTAGGTTAAGCGGCGTGAACGGATGCGACTGCCATACACTGCATTCCGCAAAGCACAAATAGAAATGCTGTCCGACCTTCCATGGATCTTGAGGATGAGCGAAGTCCATTCGCACCACGTCACCATGCTCCTCATCAGGGAAATATGTCAGAGATGCATGCGCTGCCCTGAAACCCATCGACCCATTGGGGAGGTACTGGTAGTGAATAAGTGCTGAGCGTAAGAACCTGATTCCGCGGTCCAGAACCCAAATGGCTAGCCCAGGAATCATAAAGCATTGCAGGTTCGCCCAATGACCCCAACAAGCCCCGATATATACCATCGCCAAAACATAATGCGCCTTCCGGAAGAATTCGTAACCTGTGAGACGGATTCCCCATGGTGTGCTCAATGCAAAGAGGAGCAGGAGCAGGATTTGGGCCACGACTCCCCAAATGATGTACAGTTGCACGATCCAGTCATGCGCGGTCTTTGGTTGGGGTTGATACAGCCGGACTTCGACGATCGTCCATCCAATTGTGTGTAGAGACCCCTGGATAACGATAATGTAGCCCAGCCATCGGTGAAGGAAGTTGAAGCTCTGATACGGGAGACCAGTGAGCAGAGAAAGAATCGACTCCCGACTGGATAACAAGACAGACAGCGGCGTAAGGGCATAGGCGAACACGCCAACTCGGTCAGACCATGGACCGAGAGTCGTTCTCGTGTTGTAAAGACCGGGCATGTTCTTTATCGGCGTGATCCATGTTTGGTATGTCAGGCCGACGAAGCTAAATATCAGCAAATATCCAGCTAGGATGGTCAGAATCAGGACCTGGAGTCGCGTCGTTCGACCAAAGATAAATCGGACTGAGTCGGGTAGTAAGTAACGACGAATCAACGCCGCGGCCATCCTCCTTATCCGCGAGCGTCTGCCAGCTATCTTCGCTAATCTTTCGCTGTCAATGGCGCCGGGAGCCACTTCGTCAGCGCGAGGGGAGGGGAAGACCCGTCTTCCGATCGTCCAGAGTAGGAGGACACCAGCGACTATCGCCCAGAATATTCCGGTGTAGACCATGGTTCTGTCATGAGATCCGTACACTTGGTCCAGATAAGCGCATGACCCAGGATCGTTCATACACGGAACTACTCTATCGACATATCCCCAGTGCTTCTCCAAGGAGTCCGCCTCACTGTAATTCTGGATGTGGCGAGCGCCCAGCTGGTTCTCCATCGTCGCCATCTTGTACTAGTCGTCTTAAAAACAGACACCGGGACGTGTAGATCATGTACGACGAGCAAGCAGTTGGAGTGACCCAAGATGCGAGAACGGGAGCTGTTTAATAGGGCTGCAGAATCTGCAGACTACCTAATCCCCGTCAACAATATTGATGCATGATCTACGTTTCTTTTGAGGAGCTACTCGACGCGATGATATTATAAAAGAAGCCCAGCTGGTCTAGACAGACCCGTCTAACCGATCTGACAGACCCACGTCGCACCCGTCTGCCGGAGCGTGGTGGTGCCACCGCACTGATTTCCTGATCATGAATCTCCGCCATATTCGCCGCGTTGATTGAAATTTACTCATGATACTACCCCATGATGGTTCAAAACATACACCCTTAGACCTCTGAAGGGAAAGTCTGAGAAGAATTGAGCACGTTTTCCAGGGGTCGCCAACGGCTTGGCGCGCAAGGGKAGAAGACCCAAGAGCGCCAATGACAACCTAGTGCCGCCGACGGGTGAGGCGACAATCCGCTGGAGACTCGACCTTGATGGGCCAAACAGTCGGGTATGTATCCACTTTGCCTGCATCCGCGATCATCTGGGTCTCAAGGACCCGCTCCCTGGAGGGTGACGGGGTCGTATTTTGACCTTCCAAGACAACTTGTACTTGTAGGTGCGGGCGCCGCCAAGTCGCTCTTCAAAATCGATATCATACCGACCTTCCCAAATAGCGGAATCTTGCTCTTATACTCTCATTATCTCTTAAGCCAACGTCATCTGTTTATCTTAAGTGCGTGGCAGAGGCGTCGAGAGCAGCTCATAAGAGACGCATAAGGGACCGATTTTTTCGCTGCTTGTATTCCTCAATTCAATTCCACACTGACAAATCCCCGTTCCCAATTGCGGGAACCTTGGTATCATCTTCCGAACGCACGGAACGGGAAGGTTATTTATTTTGCCGGCATCCCTAAATTAACCGCCAGGATGGATCATATGGATATGGGGAGTAGCAACGCTACATGCACACATGCGGTAAGCATGATTAATTCATATATATAGAAATCGAGCCGACTGGACGAAGACTGACCGAAAACAGATGACATGGAACTGGAATACCATTGGTACATGTATGGCTACCTCGCTTTGTTATTCACAACGGGTAACCGGCATTGATGATGAGATTCTGATGAAAACAATTGACAGGCTTCCTTGCGGAATCATGGCAGATTCAAAACGAGGGCACGTTTGCGGCCTCTTGCATCGGAGTCTTCCTGCTTGTAATCTGCCTCGAGTTCGTTCGTCGGTTGGGCAAGGAATATGACAGCTTCATATTGCGGCAGTTCCAGCAACATCTAGCGGCGCAAGTCCGCGCTTCAAAACTCGATGACTCCGAGGCGCCAACCCCGGGTCCGCAAACCGTCACATTCCGGGCGGCACCCGTGCAGCAGCTCATCCGCTCTGTCATTCATGCCGCCGCTTTTGGTATCGCGTATATTCTGATGCTAATAGCTATGGCTTTCAATGGTTATATCATAATAAGCATCATTATCGGCGCTGGTGTTGGAAAGTTCTTGTGCGACTGGATGATCGCGAAAGTCGTCATTGGAGATGAAAGTGGAGACCAGTCAAGTAAAGGGGCGGTGACTAGCCTGGAAGAGCCGTCTATGTGCTGTGGTTAATATTATAGACTTATGTTCAGATACCCATTATGTACTTGGCTCAAGATTGCTAATGAATAACGATTGAAGACGGACTAATATTCAAGAAATGTGTCCTTTAATGTCCAAACGACGCGATACATCATTCGCGATGTGCTCTATGGGTCAAGTCACCACCCAAAACGATCTCTAGGTCTACATTATTTGCTACAATAGGTTATAATCTCAGTAGTGTTAGTTATAGTTGTTGTCAGTATACCGATCAAGGTCAGCTACAGCACAGCGTAAGAGGTATATACGTCTTTGATTAGTTCAGCGGCATCACCAGAGCTAAATATAATATACAGAATGAAATCAACCTTGTGTTCTTACCCTGGCTTCATGGACTATTACTTAAAGTATATCACCTCTAACCCCTAAGTACTCTATCAGATCAACGCTGACAAAGATCAATATATCGTAGCCTATTTTTAGCTTTCCCCCAGACTCCAAGAGTCTTGGATAATCCAGTCAATTATAGGCAATATGGCTATGGCTATATTCGATGATAACATCGGTTTCGGTTCACCAATGAAAATCAGTCAGAGAAGGCCTCAGTCTCAGAAAGGGGAGCTGTAAACCCGGAGGCGAAACGCTTGGTATAATTCAATGTCCAAAAGAGTCTGGGTGATGTTTTCTTTCGTCTTCTAGATGACGTATCTATAAGAACAGCAGTCTAACTTGCCAATGCAACATCGAAGATCTTTAATAATACTTGGGTATAACTCTCCTATAGTCTACAATATCCAAGCCTTCCGAACAAACCTATCGCCGTTATAACGCCAGCAAGATGAAGGACATCATCTACCTTCTTTCAGCATTTAGTATGCTTAGCTTGGGAACCGCCAACCCCATTATCCAGGCTACTACAACGTTTTCATTTCCAACCAATGTGCCGGGTAGCATGACACTCTACCTTCCCACCTCAACCGCCATCGCATCACCATCACCAAGGCTTCCTGACAAGGAGCTCTCGATTTGCTGCTGTTGCCTGCAGGAGCCGCAACCAGAAGTCGACCATTACAAGTCCGAGTGTCCGAGGCAGGGCGTGAGGGCCGTTTGCGGCGATGAGCCGGATAGCGATTCGGGTTACACACTCGGTGGTTTGGAAGGACAACCCGAGGAAATCGCGAGAGTGTGCTCCACGGTCAGATGTGGACCTGTGAAGTTCATAGACTAGTAGAATCAATACGGTCAATCGTGTTGATCTCGTGTTCAAAAAGTTGGTGGAAAGTGGAAGCTCAGCAAGGAACGTCGTCAACCCCTAGATCGGCAAGGAAACTATTTGCGATCGAACTTCCAATTATCGGCTAGGACATATGGTATCCTTGCGCCTTCGTGGTTATTGTTGCGTCGAGAGTGTTAGCGTGGATGGAAGTTATTCGGAATCTCGCCGTCTCGGCGGGGTCGGCTATCTTCTACCGGGGTAGTTGCGGCTCTTTCTGCGGAGTAGGAGTATGGACGAAAGCCAGTCTAAAAGTGCAATTGGCCAATTGTAGAGTATCATAGGGCTATATACCGGTCGATAGTTGTTATTAGCTGCATGTTGCTTATTATTTTCTTCAACTCTATTGCCGCGTCATGTCCTAGTCCACGGGCAGATCCATGACCGTTACTTGATGTCATCGGACGTCTCCCGGCGCCGTCTATCGGGGAGCGTCCCGACCCACAACAAGTATAATAGATCAACAATTTCATCAATAAACATGATAATTACCAGAGAATCACACAAGAGCTTCCTCATATTAGAAGTTTGACATCTCGTATTGAAAGCCCCTATTCGCGCCATCATGAGCAACCCAGACAACCCCAACATCAGCCAACGTAGCACGCCGCAATGGGCGCTCTACCAGAGAGAGTTATTCTGGGCCCCTAACGAGGGAAAACACCCACCCTTCAATACTCGTAAGAGAAATACATTCGTACATCTAAGCACCTCACCCTAGCTAACAGGAACGGGCAGACCCTGACAAGTTGAGAGAGACAGCTAAAGAGCGCCTTAGCCAAGCTGGATGGTAGGCGCCCAATTACCAATAGGGGTTATATAGGTAATCAATTGAGTCTCACATAAACCATCCAGGCATTACGCGTCCTGCAACGCCGGACTATCATGGACGCACTACGCCAACCGGCAAGCCTTCTACCGACACCAGATCGTCCCGCGCATGCTCGTCGACACCACCAAGCGGGACACCGCAACCACCATCTTCGGACACCGGGTCTCGGCTCCGATCGG
The DNA here is from genome assembly GCA_000931505.1 of Hypoxylon sp. E7406B. Taxonomy (NCBI): domain Eukaryota; kingdom Fungi; phylum Ascomycota; class Sordariomycetes; order Xylariales; family Hypoxylaceae; genus Hypoxylon; species Hypoxylon sp. E7406B. The sequence continues at coordinate 135,342 of JYCQ01000227.1, read as the reverse complement.
CTTCGCGCCCATCGGCATCAACCGGATCTACCACGCGACAGGCGAGCTCTCGCCCGCGAAGGTCGCTGGGGAGCTCGGGCTCCTCTACTGCCTTAGCTCGGCCGGCAGCTATAGCATCGAAGACGTGGCGCGCGCCAACGGCGAGGGAAGTCCGCGCTTCTACCAGCTGTACTGGAGCCCCGACGACGCCGTCACGCTGTCGATGCTGCGGCGCGCCGCGGAAAACGGGTACTCCGCGTGCATGCTGACGACGGACACGTGGCAGCTGGGGTGGCGGCACGACGATGTCGCGCACGGCAACTACGCTTTCTACCACGAACACGGGGCGGGGGACCTGGGGTTGAACGATCCGGCGTTCCTAAACCGTCTCAAGGAGGCGAAGCTGGATCCGCAGGACCCGAAGGATAAGTACCACGTCGGCGCGGATTGGATCGACAAGCATATCTGGCACGGGCGGTCGTTCTCGTGGGACCGGATACCCTGGCTCATGGAGAACTGGAAGAAGCTGAGCGGCGGCAAGCCGTTTGCGCTTAAGGGCATCCAGAGCGTGGCGGATGCCAAGAAGGCGGTGGAGATGGGAGTTGATGGGATTGTGGTTTCGAATCATGCGGGGCGCCAGGTCGATGGCGCGATTGCGAGTTTGGATGCGCTGGAGAAGATTGCGAATGCGGTGGGGGATAAGATATACGTGAGTAATAGCTCGAGTGATGCAGAGTTAAAAGGTGCCTACTGACAACCGCGAAAATAGATCATGTACGACTCAGGCATTCGAGGTGGAGCTGATGTCTTCAAGGCCCTCGCACTCGGGGCCAAATTCGTCTTTGTTGGTCGCTTATGGGTGTATGCCCTAGGATCTGGTGGTGAGGAGGGCGTGAGGCATGTCATGAAGAGTCTGTTGGCGGACTTTGACATACTGATGAACGTTGCGGGATATCCCGACTTGAAAGATATCAACCGCGATGCCCTTGACTCGATTCCAAAAGGTGCTTATTTCCCATCTACCTCAGAGATGGCTTGAACGTTGGAACTCGCAGTGCCGATCACTGATGAACCAAGGAACCTTGTAAGGTATCGGGTGAAGTCACATAGTAGGGGAGGAAAGCTGAAGTTTGACAAAGGGAATAATGACGTCTCTGTTGGATATTTGATAGTTATCGAGCGAACGCAAAGTTTCCTTCACAATTCAAGTCGATTATACTGCATATATACATCTCCGTCTCCAATCCCCCCTTTCCCTCCCCTCAGTGCCCGCCTTTAACCCGTAACATTGAAGTAATTGGCGGCAATAGGGTCCTTCAGGCCAGCGGCGGTAATCCACTTGGGGACGTTGAAGCCCGATTTCTGGCTCTGCAACATCTGGCTAGCCGAAGCGGGAATCTGCCAATTCTCGGGCTGCTCCCAAAGGAGGTTCGTATATCTGTGCGGGTGGGGAGGTGACTCTGGCGGCGGAGCCGGTGCGAACCAAGCCACGGGTCCGGTAGCCGTCGATTTGAGAGTAGTAATGCCGTCGGCGGACGCAGTACCGCTCGCCTTGAAGTCACGGAGCACGGTGTGAAGGTACGTAGCTGGCTGACCCTGTTTGGGGTTCGCGAAATTGGTCGATCTGTGATTCATTAGGTTAGTTATAGGAAAGCAGTTACTGAGCACTTCTGCTTCGAAGTGAAAACGTACGCGTCGAGATCTATGACATGGATTAGCCAACTAAACATCTTCAATATTGCAAGGAGAAAGGGAGCTCACCGATCAACATCCATATGTAGGTACCAGTCGCGGTTCCGTTCAGCCCAATAGTCGGCTGTCTCGAGGTCTCGGTCTTCTGCAGAGCCAGGCCAGGAGTTACGGACTTGGTACCGAACGTGACCTCAAGTTTCTGTGTGACCACAGGGGTGAAGCCCTCCGGCGTCTGGGCGACGGAAACGCCGGCTAGAGCCAGTGCTGATAAGATACTCGAGCCCTTCATCTTGAATCTTCAAGTCGATAACAGTAACCTAGTCTTCTACGTTGTCGTTAACCCGTCTTACCAGTGTAAACTCCCAGGACCTGGATCAAGTATAAATACTACCAATTTTGCCATCGAAACCGCCTCCTTACGCAATAACCCATGCGGAGCACCTTTACAGTGCCCAGGGCGGGCAATCTACTCCAGGCCAATGCTAGCAGTGTTTGGTTTATATAAGCTCATTGGCTAAATAGGGAACTTTCCTGATCGGGCTCGGTCGACTCTTGTGCATGGTCAATCTTCCGGCTTGGCGAATTAGGTACGAGCATTGCCTCATACGCGGGTCCCCCGCAAATTGATGGCAGTTAGATATACGGCGGCCTAGATTTCGATGCTGGTTGCCGATCGGTCTGTTGATAGTACTAGACCTAACAATCTGGTGCGAGAGTATGTTGTGCCGGGCGGCTGAGGGAGAGATTACCCCTGAGTATCGTCGCGGGGTCACTGACTGGATGCCTTACGCGTTTTGAAATTTGCGGCTCTCTTGGAGGGACTCAAACATTAACCTAGCTAGTCAAATATAATAGAACCTTACTATTCAAGTAATCAGGTTTCTTATCACCAAAGAGGAACATCCATTGCGGGGACGAAACCCTATGCTACAGTACATAGAGTGCACGTAGACAAGAAATCTCATCATGACAAAGTCCATCAATAGTCTTGCAAGAACCATCACAATAGCTTCGGCTCCATAAAGAAAAAATAAGAGGCACAATCCCCCCCAAATTGCCAACCCCTCTCCACCTCCTTGCAGAGCCTGTTATCCAAGGCGGCCACCAGACTGTACTCATCTCGGGTTCGTAAATCCACCATGGCAAGATGTATAGCGTGTCGACATACCCCCGTCTTCAGGAACGCGAGGTCCATAATCCTGAACGCCTTGGTTCCCATCAACGCCATCTTGCCTCGACGCGAACGGGCTCGCTTGTTGATTCTCATCATGCCTAGCTTCCTAGCCTTCCACTCCTTGAATGTCTTGGGACCTCGGCGGAGAGCCTCGAGTTTCTGTCGTCGTCTTCTGTCTGCCCTCTTCGCTGACTTCTTCTGGTTGCGTCGCTCCTTGGCGGTCATTAGCGCCTTGGGTTCTGAGGTTGAAGGGGGAGCCTCGGAAGATGCTTCTGCAGCGGGAATTGATGGTGTTGGTAGAGTACTTGTCTCGAGTGATGCTAGGTTAGGAGCGTCAGATGGTACTCCTGAGATGGCATCCTTCAGTGCCGGCGCGAATGGGGAAGCTTCAGACACTACTTCTAAGGTGGGGGTTTCGAGAGGCGCTGGTGCTGCCACGGAAGCTTCGGGTACCACTACCCGGGGAGGAACCTCGTGGATTACTGTCAAGGCAAGAGCTTCAGACGTTACTGTCGAGGTAGTGTGCTTGGGCGCGACCACTGAAGCCGCGGTCTTGAGTGATTCTGGTGACGCGGGAGCCTTAGACTCTGTAGCCGGGGGAGGAAGTTCGACTGATATTGCTGAAACAGGAGCTTCGGTTTGTGTTGTCGATATCGCGGTTTTCGGTACTGCCGTAGAAATAGAAGATTCCGATGTAATTGCTGAAGGCGCGGTCTTTGCTGCTCTCGGGCTGGTAACGGGGGAATTGTTGGGTGCTACCGGAAAAATGATCTCTTCGATTGAGCCCATTGAGCCAGGAGATTCAGGTGTTGTTACTTCGGCAGCGCCCATCGGTGCCGTTGCGGAAGTAGAAGTAGAAGCTTTAGGTGTTGCTACCGAATTCTGGGCCTTAACTCTGGCAGTGATTTCCTCGTCCAAGGCTCGAATCTTCGATATTATATCTGAAGAAATTTCCTCGGGTGGCGTAGCTGATGTAGAAGCTACTGGACTCGGGGTCTCTGCTAAGCCGGAGATAGTGGTTTCACCCGTAGCAGCGGGGACAGTAATAGAATATTCTGCCTCAATATATTTAATAATCTCGGTCTTGATAAACTGCGACAGGTCGTCGAGTCCTAGTTGCTCGAGTACTTGCGGGCTCATGTCTATGGTCGGGGGTGTAGCTGTGTCTGCGCTCGGTTCGGCCGTCTCTTCGTAGGTAGCTGTGCCATCTTCGATTTGCGAGCGGAGTTTCGCTAGAGCCTCGAGCTTCTCCAGGAAGCCTCGCAACTGAATCTTGATGACTGTCGTTATCATGATTCTTTCGCCGTAGACCGTCTTTCCAATGTTCTCGTAACGTTCCTGCATCTCTTCTAGATCCTTGAGGTGCTGCTGAACGGCCGCGCTGTGTGCATAAAGGTCGGCTCTGTATCTGGAGGCGTGTTCAACTATATTCTGAGTGTCGATGTCCTCGGAGCCTTCCTCGTCGCCGGGCGCGCTATCGAGCTCAGATACATCGTCATCTTCTGAGTCGAGGTATTCCTTGGCATCTACCCATTCGACCTCGGAGCTGTCACTATCGTCAGAAGCCATGGTGTGAGGTGTATTCAGAAATACAGATGGAGTAATTGAGGGTAAAGAGGTAGTGGGATTCGCTCTTTGATTTTGTGTGAAGAGGTAGGTGTGAAGTCGCCCGATGCAAGAAAACAAAAACAGGTGCCCTGGCCTGTTCCTTATCAAACACAGATCAACAGTAGGTTGTGTGGGACGACTTAGTTACGAATTGCTTCATCGTCAGAAGTTGAGAGTACTAGACGGGGCAACTCAGCTAGGTMCCTTGCTTCTGTGTTTGCCAGCCATAACTCAAGCTATGCGATGTGTCAAGGAAGACATTAGGTGGAATGTTCATGTGAACTACATGAAGGCGCCGGAGTGATTTACTAAATCTACTTCTTTCTTCGACTACTATTCGAACAAGACTTTTCTAAATTCCTTTGGACACTGGCCACGACATTGTAACAGCTCGCGGTAATAGCATTTTTCTGCGCCAGACTAACACCTCATACACAGGCTCTACCAATGCCATCAAAAATTAGTGAACAGTTTGCCACCTTAAACATGTATCCTGTTAGGATTTCCTATGATCTATGGTCTTATTTGATTAAGTGCACAAAGTCTTCAGGATACCAGAAGTTTTGACGTAAGCCAGCTTGTCCATGGATCGACTAAAGATGTTCCCAGATAGTTTTGCGTGGTGGGCTAGAGAATGAAATTGTGAATTCAACTAAGAAATTTTTGGAATAGAGGAGTAATTCAAATTACCTTGGGCAAAAAACATATGACACCATGTAATTAGAGCCACCGAGAGTTACAGCATATGTATATACACTTCTATGTGGAATTCGAGTCCAATGCGCTAATGATTCAACCTCCTGAAACCTTGGCCCAAACGCCTGTGACCTATGCAATAATAACCAAAATAATGATCGCTTCTAGGTCGGCTAACATCATGATCGTCGAGCGTTGCCGCTTATTAAATCTGACGAAGATCAATGGGCGACTCCGTCACTATTTTTGCCGATGGTGCTTGGGCTGTTGAGACTGTCATCTTCTCTCAATCTCCTTGCACCATCATCTTCGTCATCGCTCATTAAGCCCTCAAGCTCAAACTCTTGAGCATCCCTCACAGGCACATTCCCGTTAACACGGGGCCCCAATCGGCCATTTGCAATCTCCTTATTAGGAAGCGCCGGGGTGCTGTTGCGGTCGTATATGCCGAGGAGAACATTGGTAAAGAGGAAGACCAAGAACGCGAGTGAGTATAATATCAGAATGTAAGCGACATGGTCCATGCCCGAAGAAGCGACTAGAGCCATTTGCTCTTCAGTAGCACCCATAAACAAGAATCCGGATGCGTAGAGAAGCTATGATATTCATTAGCAAGACGATATATTTGAACTTCTTAGCTTGGTGACTTACGAAGACGGGGACATATTGGAAGCTGCTTGATTCGCGGCCTTCCTCAGAAAGGCCGGGGCGATCTCGAAGGACGAAGGATACTTCGATGATGCGCGTGGCACCAGCAGCCATTAGGGTGTATCCGAACATTTTGTGGGTTTCGGCGCTGATCATCAGATCTTGGGGATGTGCACTCATAGCCCAACCGGTGATCAAAATGACGAATCCGGGGATGAAGTTACGCTGGGGTCGGCCATCACGATCCCTGCTTAGCCAAACCCCAGCTAAGCCTGCACACCACCAAATCACGCCCATAGTAGTGTGTTGCCAGTCATTCTTGACCCATGCGGTTCCCCATCGGTGTTCGGTGAAGGTGTTGACCATTCCCCAAGCGGCGATCACTGCGCTGTCGAAGAACTCCTGCGACCGTCCAGTTCGTCTGATCCAGAGTTGTCCCACTACTAACAGTATCGTCAATAGGATACCATAGGCAATAAAGGCACTTCCCATGATGAAATGCGCCAGGCATTGACCGATATGGTCTCCTTGGCAGAAGCCTAGAGCAGTGATGCCGCCGAACAGCATTTGTGTCCAAGAGAGCACAGGTAAGGCCTTCCCAACAATGCCATGCCCTATTTTGACGAATCGCCTAATTTTTCCGTTGATACCCTTCTCGAGATGCAATTTTAGGTAGATACCCATGAGGATCTGGGCGAAGAGCAATAAGGAAATCGGCGACGCAAACTTGGAATGGACGTTGTCATGTCGGAATTCGCGACCACCATGCATATGGCCTAGAGCGTATCCGAGAATCGCCAGTGCGGTGCCTACGACTTGGACGGGGACGTGCCATCGCGATTTGACGATCTACAGAAATGAGGTGGCTCGGGTTAGAGTTCAGATCTAATTGGGAGGTCAAGCATGGAACGCATACCCCAAGTACCATACCCAAGGGGAAGATAACACCCCAAGCGAACATCTGAACGAAGATATGAATCCATAGCGTCGTATCCTGTACAAGCAATCAGTTTCCGGCGCTTCCGCCATGGTCCATTGAGTCGTATCTAGCCACAACATACAATCGGATCAACCGAAATGGCCTGTCCTTCCTCGATATGGGTAGAGCTGTGATCGTGTGCGGAAGCCATCGGTAAAGCAGCCAGAGCTAGCAAAAAGGTAGGTAAAGAAGAGAAAGCCATCTTGTTGGCCTTCGTGTCGAACCACCGTCCCGCCATCATGTGTTTCGGAGCAGAGGTTCTGGGACCCAGGCTGGGATGGGATCAAACCCCTGAAGCGACGTGTTTCGACTGTCGAGACAAGGGGGTGAGGGTAATTCTTGAATCCGAGTCGGGCGACAATTAGAGGCGATACGAATCAAATCTCAATTACAATAATCCCAACATACATACATATTGTAAGTAGCTGTCTGGAAGGTGAAGAGGGGAAGAAATCGCAGAATGTTGATCACAGCGATCAGTAGCATCAATTTTCGGGGCGCGACAACGATCCCGTMCCCCGTTCTTTCTACAATTAGATGCACAATTCGATGAATACTTTCACCTTACAATGAAAGCCTGCCTCAAATTGCCTAAATCCTATGTACTGAATTGTACATGCCTTACGTAACCTGGTGGCCGGGAATGGATGTAGGTAAGAGGAATCCTTGGCTAGTGCCAGCTTTGCATGATACCTAAATTGAAATCTCGACGTTCTGATTGGTTTATGGGCCTMCCCMCCTGCCGTTATCCGCTGTTGTCCCAATATTACGGCTTCGTAATCCCGAATTTACTTTCCTGTGCTCAATCCATGATGACGCTACGATGAATAGGTATGCTGGCGATTCAAAAATCCATACCATCTATTAATTCGCATTCCGAAATACGAATCATCATGTTTTATGTGCTGTCATACTAGACCATATATTACTCCCCTTTTCGCTCTTTCGAATCTCTGTTGTTCTGTTCATGCCGTAAGAGGAAGTTTTTCCTTTGGTTGCAAATAGAGGTTACAAGACCTCATTCGAGCATCTCCCATCTAAGGTCGCATTTCAATCGATACGCATCTGTTTACTATATTGTTTCAATTGACGCATAGAAAGCTACAGACTCTACAAGGCCACCTGCGTGTCCTCGTCAAAGCCACTCTCCCTGTTGTTGGTATCCTAAAATAAAAAGGAAAAAAAAAACATTCTAGGACATCCCATAACCATCGTACCAAGCGCGCTAACAACCAACAAGTTTCATGACCCAATAACGTTGATTTTCCATCATGCAGACCACCCGCCTTAGCCGCTGCCCTCGTTGTTCTTCATGTCCATGCAGATGCACATCGCCACGATAATAGCCATGTCGACATTCGGCGCAATGGTAACATTGTATGTTTGCTGTCCGCCTAGGAACTCTCGCGCATTCCATCGGTCGCGGTAGATCGATGCGACAGCCTGTCCGGAGGCCTCATCCTTGATGTCCGCCGAGGTGTCCGTAAAATCGCCCTCCATGATCAGTTCCTCCTGCTGGCCGGATGCCGAGGTGAAGTGGCCTATGAATCTGGAGCCGATCACTGCCCTTCCATGTCAATTCCTAAGGCCTTAAAATCGCCGAATACGGATTGTTCAAGCTATCTTGACTTTCGGTGTGGTACTGATCGGGTAAGTGAACTTACACTTGAATTTACTCCGCACCTCAAAGATCTCCTCGCCGTTGGGGTTCTCAGCGTAGTACGTCGTGTGGATGGTAAGGTGCTTCTTTCGAATGCAGAATAGGAGGTTGCCGCCCATGTCCATCACGTTCATGCGGCCGGAGAGCGTCAGGGACTCGCCCTTGACTTTGAAGATGGGCTGGCCATTGGCAAGGGTAATATCGAAGCTGTTCCCTGATAACGACATGACCTTTTCCTTTATGACCAGTGTCTCGATTTGCCTTGCGATGAAGGGCGCGAAGATGCCCAGCGGCCGAGGGAAAGGAGCTAATTGCGGCGGCGAGTGTCCCATATTGAAGGTTGGTATTCTGAAAGTCAACGATGGTCTAAGGATAGAAGACTCGGAAACCTTTTAAATTCGGCTCTGCGTTTACTTAGGTTAAAGGTTAGAGTTTCAGCAGGACCGGACTCCGAGATTCTATTGTAATTATATAATCTTTTGTCCCTCAGTAAAAATAACATGATAGCTATAAATGGCTGATACGTTCATTGAGACCAGTAGGATCTGCGATGGCTTTGTCCCACAGCCGACCATTTAGTCGCCCAATTAGCAACTGAGCTGGGCGCCAGCGCCCCTGTCGAAATGCTGGCGAGMCCCCCGAATCTGGCCAAGCTCCTCCATCAGCCGCCGCAGCTATACCTGTGCAGCTGAGCTTGTCCCACTTCTAAGGCTACAACATCGGTTGGGTAGCGTCAAGACGATCAATGTTGATTCAGTATGATGGGCGTGTCAGCCACCGTGTTTCCGCCTAGGTCGCTCAGCTTGTACCCATTAGGTGATTTCCACGATGTCCACAGAACCAGCTTTCATTTCGATTGCTGACGCTATACAATTTGCCCATGCATTAGGTACCTTGGTCCTAGGACCCCGCCAAGACAACAGCTGGCAGACTCGCGGCTAGGTGATCGCCTCAATTTGACCAGATGTAAATACGGCGTATTAGGATACGGTGGCATTCCGTAAGTTACCGCGATGGAGGAGGTCATACGGGTCTGGTATCCCTAGCTAGAACTTGACATGTTAGGCTACTACATAGGCAAGGAGGTATTTGATAGTCGGGTTGGCGCTCACTCGCCTTGTTGATCTTTTCGATACGAAAAATCGTATACACGTTCGAGACCTTTCAGAACCTACCATCGCAGCTTGGCAGAGAGCTCTCATTGAGAATCTAACGCGTCTACCAACCCCCTCAATCTCAACATGTTTGAACATTTCAAATTGCGACATATCCCACCGCTCTTCGTCGCTTGCTCAACGGCATTTGGTGGATTATGGCCGATCTTTGACGCGAAAGCCGCCATGCTCGAATTCGGCTTTCCGGAGTACATCGCCAACTCACTCCTTACACATCCTGTTATGGTGTCCCAATCAATTCGCACGAGCACTCTGGGTGTTATTATGCTTATCTTCTATTCCCAGAATAAGCTTGTTGAAGTTGATACGATAATGGCTGTTATGGGCACTTACATTGGTGTTATGGATGGCTATGTGCTTTGTGCCGACAGCCCTGGCAAGGCCGTTTTCCGTGTCGTTTCTGGACTGCTGATCGGCGCATGGGGACTCGCTGGTATGACGAGATGACGCCGTTAATCACTCCTCGTCAATCCAACACACTATGGGAGGAGAATCCACAACGACGTGGCTCTGAAATTTATATTTTCTCCCATGGAATTTAAAGTAGTTGAAGAGGACTGCGATTAACGGGGTTCGATGATTCAATAGAGCTCCTACACCCATGACGGCCCTTATTTTGATTACATCGCTCCGCGTACTGACTCAGGCGGTAACAATAATAAGATGTGATTAGAGGGATGTGTATGTATGTACACATCGGTTAAACTATCTCGATCGAGAGAGCTTCTAATACTTCCGTGGAGAGAAGGAAGTAAAATAGGCCTGAAGGGAGAAGTAAATAGCCGTATTGAGGAGTGTCAATACTCCTGCGGCATACTGTCCTACCCCTATGGCGCTTTCAAAGCTTGAAGTGCTCCATGTAATAACAAAGACAACCAAGCATATAAGCACACTCACGAGTGCAACCAGCCCTGCAACCAGATTTTGTGCAAATGTGCTTGGGCGTTCGATGATATGGATTCCCCAACCGTAAGATATCGTCGAGCCCGCCAATCCTGGGTCTTCGCTGAAAATACTGCGCTCTAGCTTCTTGGGTAGTCGGTTAAGAAACGTGCTATCCGTATGATATCCTGAGAATTTGGCACTATTTCTGGATTTTCGCTTGGCGTGTTCAAGATAATGCAGGAATATGTTACCCGGCATCGGTGGCAGCACCTGCATAGGACACTCATAATAGTGATAGCGACCTTCGTCGACTTCTACTCTTGGCGGGATCTCTAGTGGTTGCCCGTAGATGCCAACTTGATGTCTCTTAAGCACCCCGAACTATATCGTATCAAAGTCAGTGTGCCCCAGGCGTGCAAGGATCTGCGCATCAACCTACAAAGACGAACTTGACATCATCCGGCTCGAGAAACCATTTGTGTAACGTTTCTCTCCAGTTCGACCCCTTCATACCGCGGTACGTTTTCCAAATTTCGTCGAAAAGCTGGTCATCTGATGCTATGGCAGATATATTGATCTCCCCTAAGTTCACGATGTGTCGTCCCACGTTCACACAGACTTCGAAATACTTCTTGACCTTGACACTCCTTATTTCTTGGCCCTTCCTAATGGGACCTTCAGTACTGTCTATCGCACCTTTCGTTGAACTGCTCTCATGTTCCTGGTCACTGTCGTGTTGTTTCCGATTGGTATTTCCCGTGCTATGCGGCCTGCCAGGTAGATCGGGCGGCGCATACGTTTGAGTAGAGGCGGTGTCATTTGATTGCTGCGGATGCCTATGTGGGCGAGCCTTAGAGTTAATTGCACGGAGTTCCAACTCTAGACTTTTAAGAGCTTGGGGGTTGGTGTTATAGAAATGAGTAGCTAACGTCTCGCCACATGACTTTCATAATCAGTACTTAGCGAGACACTTCATAGATAGGACTTCACTCTTACACATTCCCATACAAGCCGATGATAGTCTCTTGGAGTTATTTTCAGTTTCGGGGATATAATAAACTGTACGTCGCTGAAAGTGTGTGCAATTCGAAACACGTTCACTGCCTCGTAGTCTACTACCTCTCCAGGATCCCTTGAACGTCGCACTTCAACATTAGATACGATGTTGAGCTGGTTATTCGAAATCGTAACCGGTCGTTTCACAGTAATGGTGACTTTGAAGGGCACGTTATTAATGTCTAGGTATCTATGCCCTGGAGCTTGACTGGTCATGTTTTGGGTTCTTACCGATGTCCGGCTCTAAATTCCAGAAAATGCCCACCGTTAAGCATAGAGCCAAAGTCGCTGTGATCGGGGCCGTTCTTGACCACAGAAACACGACCGGAAAAGAAATATTCCAAGCAAAAGCATGCTTTGGAAAAGTGGAAGACGTGACTATTCTGTCATTGGTGTCGCTTGGAATAGAAGCTGCGAAGTTGACGTAGTCTGAACGGACTGTTAACCAAGAAGACCAGGAAGAACCGTTAGAGTATCTTCGGGTTTAAGGACTCACGGAAACAATTAAATAGATGTTTTAAAAGGCCCAGTATCGGTATCGCCTGGCTGAAGCCTGCTTGGGAGGATGGGGCCTTGACATAAGGTTGATGGGCATCATCTAAGTAGATCGTATGGAGGCCACTTAATGATCGTATGCATTGCAATGATAAATATACAATTATACCAGAGGCTGCACAAGAAAAACCGCCAGATATTAGGTTGTTTACATGCTTCCAATCTCTAGGCCAGCCGTTCAACAAATACTGGATAAGTACGTGGGAAAAGAAGGCCCCATTCATGAGAATGAAGCCTGGGAACAGGTGCTTATACTCCGGGTTTCCTGCGCTAATACACAGGAGCGTGGTGATATTTATGAGCGGGAAAGCAATTAAGCGAGGGGTTGCAGCGATTCCTATCAGAATACTTAACAGAACTGTCAATGTACAATCAATGATTGTCAGGTACAGAACAGGTGTCCAAATATGCATTAACGATGTGTCGGCCTTGTAGATACAAGTGAAGTTTGTTAAAATGATCATAAGATTGAGTTGATCCATGAGATTGATGATCGGACGTTCCAGAATGGTTTGGCGACTAGGGTAAAGCCATACGAGAGTGGCCATGAAGACTGTCAATGATGACAATGTGGCGATGCTATCAAAGCCCTGATCAGCGATTAGAAATGCTTCGTGCCCGGAGTGTGTTAGCTGACGATTGGAAGTGAGTGTTATCACTTACTCCTCTTCCGATGATATCTACGGGAGATAATCCGAAATTCTGGGTGTACGCACTCATTTTGGATACCAAGGTCTTCTCATTCAAAAACTAAATAGTTCATTTCCTAGGGTTGGACGTATTCGTGGTCTGAATGGCATTTCGAAAAACTAGGTGATTGAAGAAACAAAGGAGCACCTGGTATTTGAGACGAGACAGACTCCGAAGATATAGTGGGGGATGTCGTAGAATTCACAGCCATAGGCGGACAAGATATAGGGCTCACCTAAATCAGCCTTACGCATAATAGATATTTTGAGGTTCCCCGCATATAAGCTAACACGTAGGGCGTTTCAATATTTGAGGCTACAGTTAGTTGCCTAAGCGCCCGTGGAATCGCTATGCTTGTGCTGTAAATTGCGGATGTGGAAGGTTGGGAGAGAGCCGATAGGGGGCTTAGGTACTGGTTCCCCGCAGCTACAGGCATGCTGAAAACCGTACGGCAGCAACTCACGATCTCACTTCCCCTCTCCTCCGACTTGGACTCTTGCATAGAGACAAAACGTAGCTGTGTATATCCCAATGGAAATACGACCAAAGCGAAAGGCTCTGTCAAGCCACAAACAGTTTTCTAAGTCTCCTAAAAGACACAGATTAGCTATCTTGATCCTCTTGTTGTTCAATGTCGCATGGATGTTGAGAGCATGGCTATCGCGAAATACGGAGTACAAGCCGAGCCTACATGACGTGCAAAAATGTGTCATCGAAAATCTTCATGCCAACACTTCTTTTCTCGACGGGGCGTCGCCCATTACCAAGGATGAATTCTTGGAGAGGAGAGATCGCCTCGCGCAAGCTTTGGCCGCGTCCGAGGTCGATGCTTTTGTGCTCGAGCCAGGCTACACCTTTCAGTCAGATCATATCAAGCCGTCTGTGAAAGCATCGCGTTCGTCCTAATCTAACTCCAATGTCAGGTACTATGCCAACACTTCACAGAGTGATTGGGAGCCATGGGAACCGGAGGAAAGACCGTTTCTGATGCTTATTTTACCCTCAAGCTCCGACACGGGGGCCATTTCTGCCAAGACGGCTTTCCTTGCTCCACATTTCGAAGAGGGCCGAGTCCGCATGCTCGGTATCCCATCCCAGGAGTCCGAGTTGGACATTGTGATTTGGGAAGAGCACTGGGACCCTTACGCTACCTTACTCAAGTCGCATCTCTTCGCCGATTCCGAACATGGGGGACACAGGAGAAGGCCTAGACTTATGATAGACGAAGAGATGCGGGACTTCATTGCTCGCGGTCTAGCAAATGCGGGGTTTGAGACCTTTGGGTTGAGCCAGGAAGTAGAACTGGTAAGGCAGATCAAAAGTCCCGCTGAAGTAGAAGCGCTTCGAGCAGTAAATACCGGGACAGTAGCTGCAGTGCGGGCAATGCGCCCCTGTCTTGTTGCCGGCCTTACTGAAGACGACGTACGGGACATCCTCGACGCTGCATTGCTGTCCGTCGGGTTTGGTCTCTTCTTCAACATCGTCCTCTTCGAAGAAGACGGAGCGCTTCCGCATGGGGGCTTCGTAGTTGGTAAAAAGAAATTGACGCACGAAACTATGGTTGTGATAGATGTTGGGTAAGTCGGTACATTCGTGAAGAGACTACTTGGCAAGACACCTGATTTCTCGTAGGGCTCACTACTTGGGGTATTCTTCCGATATCTGTCGTAGCTTCTTTATCGATCCGGCGGCGAAAGGAAAAATGTCATCGCTCCGCACTCTTATGGGGGCAATGGGACTACTCCGCCAGGTCTCCAAAGTCCCTCACGGTAACCCTGAACTACACGCGGAAAAGTTGAAAGTATGGGATATCGTACTAGAGGCGCAAACAGCTGCAGCTGCCGAATTCAAGCCTAACAATACTGCAGCAAACGTCGATCTCGCTGCCCGTAAGGTAATCGATGAAGCTGGATATGGTTATGGCTTCACGCATCGCCTCGGCCATGGAATCGGGATTAAAGGTACGGCTTCGCTATATTTATTAGGTCTCCAGTTTTGTCAAGTTGAGTGCTCTGACTGCCTCCCAGCCCATGAATCTCCATACCTGAACAAATGGAACACGAAAGTTACCCTTCAACCAGGGATGACTTTCACAAATGAGCCTGGGATTTATCTGGAAGGTAAATTTGGCGTTCGCCACGAGGACATTTACCTTGTGAAGGAAGATGGTAGTGCGGAGTTACTGACTGGACGTAGGGCTGTAGGACCCTACGATCCTTGATAGCATTATTATAGTGACGAGGGGCACTCAGTCTGAAGGCCCTCACCTCCCTCAGGAAACCCGTTAAGCATTAGGATAGGCTCAGAAGATTTACTAATGCCCAATGAGAGTACTCACGTAGTCAGTAGGTCTTGCTTACCTAGTACATATAATAACATACAGACGGCGTAGCTAAACTTGAAGAATCTTCAGTAATATACTGATAGGAGTAATATTTCTTCTCCCCAACCAGACCCCAAATAACCTCCCGGAGCTAGATCTTGAATCGGCAAATAACCCTCACTAGCAATTTGTCCAATTTTTCAAACGCGCCATCGGTTCTAATCCCCTAGGACTATTAACGCCAGTAAATAGCGAGATATCTGTGTCCACAGGTTAGCCTCATATCTCCTACTCTTAATGCTCCTTAGGCATATATGTGAAGAGGAATAACACATATGCCAAGAGTGCTCCTGCGAAATGTCAGCTGGCGAAGTAACAGATGTAATGAGTCAAATGCGTTTTCTTACCCACAGCGAACGTGACTAGCGGGGTCGTAATGGTGCCCCTAAAGGTACCAATCATCCCGGATTCAGCGCACTCCTTAACATGTGTCCTGTCAACAGATGTCGTTTCTACCTCGTCTTCCGGCGCGTCGTCCATCATTACATTCGGGCCCACGTTTTGTTCGAGAGAAGGTAAGGCACGCGCGGAGCTTTGATCTTCTGGGAAGCAATTCGGATTAACCTGTTGCCTTTGCATAATTCTATCGATGAGAGACAGGAGGGACTCCACGTTAGGCGGGTTCATATGCTGAATGACCTCTCTCAGAGTAGCTCGTCCACCCCCTAAAGAGACGGGCCGGGCAACGGGCATTATGCAACTGCTTATGTCCTTATCGATCTTAAACAGAAGTCGTATGGTCGGGACGCCTGTAGGACGGTGTGGATCACTTTGTCCTCCTCGTTGAGGTGCTCATCTTCAATAGAGAAAAACGAAATGTCTGGATTTGCACCAAATTCCAAGAAGATCTGAGCCGTTTCAAAATGCATCGGCTCGACTGAAGATCCCACTTCCAAGATGGTCTTGTAAAGAAATGCCCACCAGAGGCTCGCACTGTCTGATAGACCATCGTCCCGAGCACCGCCTAGACGAAAAGCTTGGTTTGGAGAACAGCCATGTTCAAATAACCACCGCAAAATTATTAGTAAGTTTCTCATTTCGACATTTTCGTGGTGAAGCTTGCGCATTGTCACTATAGTGGCTAGGGCAAGACTGCCATTTTTAATATCTTCATTAATGGGGCAAGCTGAGGACTCGTTCCAGGTCGTGAAGAACTTGTGAATCCCGTAAAATGCTACGGTGTGAGCTATGGATACCGTATCCCCATTGAATAGCGCAATTGAATCGGCTATTGTGTGTAGAGTGCAACGACTTTCTAGTGAATGATACGTTGACTTGTGTAAATTATTAAGTGAGAAAATCCATTTGTGCTCCAGAACGTCCGGGTTAATCTTCGAGAATCCATTTAGTATATCCAGCAATTCTAATGTATAGCATACATTTGCGAAAACTGGCCGTTCTAAGTTAAGGGCGACCAATTGGGTCACATAGGTTTGGCAAATAGCGCCTACAACGTCGAATCCTTTGGTTCTGGCAGTTATCTCTTTCGATATAGTTTCTTTCGTCAGATACTCTTGAATGGATCGATGGACAAGCGATATACGTTGTGTCAGGTTCGTGCCTTTTAGGCTGCCCCAATCCTTGTCTGACTCGATTACTTCAAGAAGGTCTTTGCAACGTTTATACAATTGCTTCTGAGCTCTCTTGAGCCGAGCCTTGATGGCTTCCTCGTCTTCGGTGAAGAGCTTATGACTTGGAAAGTCGGGCTTGGAACCCAGAAAGGGGTCAGCGTTGTAGTCGTCCAGAAGAGAGTATCGGAACAAAGATAACTGTAAGCCATCTCGATTGGCCAATAGTTTGAGAGCTATAGCAAATGTTTGAGCGGATTGATCCTTATCTGACTCGTGGATGGTCTCGAATGATTGACGAAATAGATCCCCGATTTCGCATGGAAAGAACTCGATCTTACGTTGTAGTTCTTCGAATGTATCTTCAGCAGCAAAAGGATCCATACCTATCTACCTACGAAAAGTCGTATCACGTAGTAGACTCGTCTTATTTCTGTCAAATCTCTACTATTTTATCTTTCGCTTGTTGACATTCGATGGTAGTGCTTGTAAGAAGATTGAGTGTATGGAGATTTGAGGAAGGCTGGCTGGTCGCACAAAGGGGAGGTCGTCATTTATGCGGTCATCGGCGTTTTCTCTCCGCATTTAAGTATTTCTAGCAGCCGCTTCAAGGTTACCAAATCGTCAATTTTATATATTTACGCATAACGATGCCACGAAAGTCGTCGGTGATATCTGAGGGTGAGAAGATGCCCCTGATGCGTTCTCTTAACAGCATATTGAAGATAACTCGAATGTTCTAATGAGATATCATAATTGCGAGAGTATCGCTATAGCGGTCTAAAGGCACGGCGGTAGCGCGTACCTAGCGAGATAAGCAAGATAAGTTCGAGACCTTCCATATTCCGCTTAGCCTCGGGGCTGGCTGCTGGAGATCTCTCCAATGATCATCGCTCATCTCGGCTGGCCGGGTCGCATACCAGGGCACATAATACGACGCGGCATCTTGGTCCTGCCTAAAAGAACAATAACAGCAATAGAAGCTAGCGATTGCACAATGCCAAGCAGCTCTCCAATCGCCATCTTACATATACGAGCTTTGCCCTTGCTCCAGCTATGCAGTGATTCCTGTTAAGTGGAAGCCCCCCTCTGAACTGTTCCCAAGGCAATCAGCTTGACCAGCTGCTTTGTAGGTACCTAGGTAGTCACGATGGTTCGATACGGTGCTGTCGCCGGCCTGTTGGCTCTTGTCTCTGCTGCTCAGGCAATTCAGAAGCATCCCTTGCCTATTAGTGAGCTTGCAAAACAGGTATATTGAGCTTGTCATTGGGTACATGTGCCACTAGGCCATGGAGTCCGAAGCTAATGAAGGTACCCGCGATAGATTACAAGCAGAGACCCGCACGGCGAGCTTAGCACCCGAGATCTCGATCCCGAAGCCCTTTATCCTGAGTACAATCTCTCGACGCCAATTGACCACTTCCATAACGATTCCACGTACGAACCGCACTCTGATGGCACCTTCAATCTGCGATACTGGTTCGATGCGCAATACTACAAGCCGGGCGGTCCAGTTATTGTGCTTGCGGGTGGAGAGACAAGCGGCAGCGATCGCCTACCTTTCTTGCAGAAAGGCATCGTTTACCAGCTCGCGAAAGCAACAAATGGACTCGGGGTCATTCTCGAGCACAGATACTATGGCAAGAGCATTCCCGTGCCGGACTTCAGCACCGAGAACCTGCGCTTCTTGACTACAGATCAAGCCCTGGCTGATACCGCTTATTTCGCTCAGAATGCCAAATTCGCCGGCCTGGAGGACGTTGATTTAAGCCCCGAAAAGACGCCTTGGATCGCCTATGGCGGCAGCTACGCAGGTGCTTTCGTAGCGTTTTTGCGAGTTTTGTATCCGGATGTGTACTATGGTGCTATCTCATCATCTGGCGTGCCTGAGGCGATCTGGGATTACTGGAAATATTTTGAAGCCGCCGCTACTTACGGCCCTCCTGCGTGCGTCGAGACTACACAGAAGCTCACGCACATCATCGACAACATCCTCATTGGCAAGGCAGACACGGATTACGTTGGGAATCTTAAGGCAGCCTTTGGCCTACCTAACGTGACCTACGATAACGACTTCGCCAGTGCAATTAATGGTGGTATTTATGGCCTGCAGAGCCTGAACTGGGATCCCACACAGAGCAGCAATAGCTTCTTCATATACTGCAGCAACGTCTCTTCCGACTCCGTGATTTATCCTGCCACGGAAGCACGAAGAGCCTCTGTTGAGGAGTTGATCAAAGTCGGTGGTTATGAAGATGAGCTGGATACCCTTGCAAACCGATTTTTGAACTACATTGGCTACGTCAACTTGACTTCAGTCTCGAGATGTTCCGGCTCGCAGGACGCATGTTTCTCTACACACGACTCAGATTTCTATGCGCGGGATGACGTCACTCAGAGCTGGCGGCTGTGGCAATACCAGGTCTGCACTCAGTAAGTCCTAAGCTATATTCACATGTATAATGATTCAAGGGCTAATCATGAGGTATGTAGATGGGGTTACCTCCAAACTGGAAGCGGTGTTCCAGAGGACCAACTACCACTGATCTCGCGTACGATCGACGTGGATTACTCGGCCCTTATCTGTCGTGAGGCCTTCAACTTGACTAAGCCAGCCGACGTGGAATACATCAATAGGCTTGGTGGATTCAACATCAGCTACCCCAGATTGGCCTTTATCGACGGTGAATGGGATCCGTGGCGCGCCGCGGGTGTTCACGCCATCGGGCTGCCTGAGAGAACGAACACTCTAAACGAGCCTTACATTCTGATTGATGTAAGTTCACCATGCCCATACGATATCCTGTATTGACAATGTGCCAGCGTGCGGTCCATCATTGGGACGAGAATGGTCTATTCCCTAACGAGACGACTCCGGATCTCCCACCAGCACCCGTTGCAGATGCTCAGAAGCAGATAGCAACATTCGTGCAAGGATGGGTGCAAGAATTCACGGGTAAATACTAGGAGCAGCTGCCTGCGGTTGCAGCTGGTTGCTATGAGATGCTGACAGAATCAGTAGATGCCGTGACGAAGCCGAATGAGCTATGACATACCAAGTATGATAGTAATATGAAATAGACTCAGAATTATTTCAAAATTTAGCTGCCATGATTCCTTGTAGAATCCCACGATAGCAGCTAAGCTCCGTCGCAGTCGCATCCGGGATTCCTGCTTTCCCAACCGTACCGCTTTAGGGCACTTAGACTTTGTATTATCGCGTGCCCAGTTTTGCCAGCGCAACTGGGTGTGCGAGATGCCTCGGGTCCGAATCTGATTGCTATTACAGTCGCAGCCTGCGCAACGTGTCAGTTAGGACCGATTTGAGTAGCGATGTAATCGCCCCCTAGTCATGTTTATAGGCCATAAGCTGGCCATCTTTAATGTCGCAGAACTCAGCCGGAGCTATTCTGAGTCGTGCGAGCGCGGTCGCTATTCTAATTATCGCTGCCACCTCTCTTATCAAGAATGCGAAGCGAGCTGGGTAGTGTCGTTAAATGGGAGGTGCAGGAACGTTGGCAATTCGGCCGACGCTCCTTTGGCCTTGGCGAGCAGGATCTCTCATCCGCCCTCCGATTCTATTTCATTCCAGCGTACTATTTGAAATCGCCATTACCCCTTAGACTAATAATAGAATTATCCAGAGCAATAAAACAGGGGTGGTTTCAACTATGAGCAAATTTTCCAAGCTAGGGAGATGGGGACACCATTTTCCAGTGAGACGAGTATCCTACATGGGCATCTTAGAGGAGTGGAATCAAGAATGTTAGCTTATGCGGCGAATTATACATGCACAGCCTCGGCCCACGGCACGGCACACGACACACGGCACACAGCACACAATGCGAGTTTATAGACACGTCAACCGGGGCAGTGCCGGATAGCCAACTCAAGTATCGGTCAAGCTCAAGTTCCTACTACCGACGCCGAACTTCGCCCGTTCTATGCGCCGCCAAGCTCACAATTATAGAATTCATGGGACGACGTCTTAGCCCCCGATTTACACGACTTTGTTTCTATTTACGTGCGCGTGGGCATATATGAAAATCAATCCTTTTCATGTTATTTACGCTAAGCCCGCGACCCAGGACTTCTCCGTATGTACAAGTAACGAATGTCCAAAGCTAATTCCTTCATAACACCTATAATAGGTATCAAATTGATAAATCAAATCACCGGGGGATATCTTCAACGGTAACCGGAACTCCGACCAACAAACCACCAAATTTCCGACCGCATCCCTAGTTCAGCGTAGTCCATTTGTTTCAGGAGGTGGCTAGGCTGCCGAAATAACCTTGCCGTAAGGGACCCCACGCTCATAGACTGCAATAACATCGTTGGTATCTCTCTGGAAGATGCCTGGCCAGTATGAGCTTTGGCCGGAGAGGTCGAACGTCTGACTGGTCCACGTAGCCTGGCCGTTACGAAGCTGCGTGGAGAATATCATCTTGATGTCGGCCTTGTTGGGCCAGGCCAGCTCGCTCACAGCCCTGTCCTCGTCCGTCATGAACACTACGGCCAGGTTGTTTCCAATTGACGCGATTTGTGGCGCCCCTGCGTTGTGGTTGGCCGGCCGGTAGATGGTGTCCCTGTTGCCCCACGTGTTCCCGTCGTCGTACGAGGTCATGGTTCCGAGATAGACGTGCGTGTTGTCGTTGATCTCGAATACCATAACCAAGGCATTTTGACCAGTTGCGGCGTCCTTGGTGGAAACGATGCCTTGCATGCCATCTCGTAGCTGTTGATCCCCATGAAGGTGAAGATTTGTCGGTGTGGTCCAGGTCTTCCCCTCGTCGCGAGACAAAGTGCGAAACGTCTCCTGGTTGGTCTGGCTGAGCTCACCCGAGTACGTCAGCTGGATTGCGCCGTCGCTTCCGATTCGCATGAACGGCTCCCAAAGTCCGTTGTAGCCGTTGGCAGCTTGCTCTGCCGCCTGCGAGGAGAAAGCCCACGTACGCCCGCCGTCGGTGCTAGAGCAGACCGTGATGCGGTAATATGTCGCAACACGATTGGCATTTAGATCGTGGTTGCGGAATGCCGCTAACACTGTTCCAGACGGCAGCTGAAGCAGGAATCCATTGTCTAAGTCTCCAGTGCTCGAGGCGATCGTGCCGATCTGACTGAATGTTCCACCATTGTCATCGCTCCGAAAGACGGTTAGAACTCGTTCATTTCCGGAACTGACAACGGTTGATACAGAGAGAATGCCTCCATCAGAGAGTCGAGCCAGGCGAGGGKAAGTTCCCGCGCTCCCAACCTTGTTTTCTGCAGAAGCCAAGGTGAAAGAGGCACCGATCTCATTAAACTGCGTTGTGGTATCCCTAGACGTGATGTGTAGAGGCTCTGATTCCTCGAATGACCTCTTGCTCAGGCCATCGCTTGGTTTTGTAATCGGGCTTGCAGAAACAAGGGAGAAGATGCCCAGGTAGTTGAGAAATACGAAAATGAAGGACGTATAGAACTTTCGTTGGGACATTGTGTACAAGTCTGATGGGCACTCCCTACTTAGGAAGTGAACCCTGACACAGCTCTTTTTTAAGGAGTCTATACTTGTTGGAATGTTCTTTGGGAGGACTAGGTGAAAGGCGTGTCACAAGTAACGTCCGGAAACGGGCGACCTTATATAGTAGGCGATCTATGAAGAAACAAGCTCTAGTATAGCCTCGTGTATATTTAGGTAGTAAGCCCCAACGTATACTACCACGTACCTCCCTCCTGTGTTGCTGTGCCTCTGCTCCACGACAGCACATGCTAATTCGGTATCCATATTTTCGGAAAGTGTCATTGACGGATGTCTTGGTCCAGGCATGACTGACGTACAGAGCCTCATGGCAGTCACGCCAACATGCAGCATCGTATAATCCGCTGCCACGAATACCAAAAAAATATCTAATTGGCTATCCCACGCAGCAAGGGGTGCCAAGCATAGTAGTAGTGCCTCAGCATGACCGATATAAGGTACAATAGGTTAGGCCCAAGTGACCGGCCAACGAAGAGTGTGTAATCAGCTGTGATTTTTGAACAGGTCACATCACGTCAGGCAATTACACTTACCTAATTCGATCCCAGTCACGACTAACGCTTGCAAAAACCATGTCGTCTTGGCATATTTCTAGTCTACCTATATTCGACGATTTTGCTTAAGAGCTTCCAGAGTCGGACAAGACATTGTTCTAGATTTCCAGTAGGAGCCTAGTATTGGCTTTGTTCGATATTAGCTAACCGCGCCAACCTACCAAAGGGATGGGATTTATGGGATCTGAAACATCGATCAAAGAAATTGACCTGTCCAGTCCAGATCTCGCCGAATCTGGTCAAGCTGGGGAACTATGTGTCTCGTTGAATATCTCTCAACCGGTTAAGCATCCACGACTTGCTCAGAAAAAGATCTAGGCAGTGCTTGTGGCGCTTCGCGTGCTTACGTTAGACAGGCAAGAGAACGATGGATGTTGTACAGCATGGAGTTAGTGGAGGGGAAAAGTCCGGGTGGCTGACGGGAAAAGGTGGGACGCTATACCGTTGGATTCTACTCTGACCAGTAGGAGTTCTTAATTTAGCCTCGCAGGGGTGAACTGCCGATGCGGTATTGCAGGGTCAAGTTCACTGCGAACGTTTCGATGAGGGGTCCGAGAAAACCAGGCGAAGATCGCTCCAAATCTTACATATATCTCTCCATTCTGTGCACGCGAACCCGGCAGCTTGGATCTGACGTAGAATTGACGGAGACAACGAAAGTCAGACATTTATAAGCTGCGTAGAACCAGGTAAATATGCCAACTTCCTTGTGTCAGTGTAGATGTAAGCAAACAGCTGAGATGCCAACATCACACAACTTGTCACCAAGAGACATACTAGTCGGTGATATTGTGAAAGTCATCCGACATTATGACACTCGCACAGCATCTTGCATTGTCCTACAGTCGCAACAACCCCATGCCGGCAACCCCGGGTCTCACTTTGTTGCCGACTGGGCGCAACTAGCCCCGGTGCAACTGGCGGCCTTATGCTTAATGGGAACTAGGTATGATCTGGGACCCCGCATCTCGAGTCTTATGTGTAGCATTCCGAAATCCGCAAAATGTTCACTTTTTGAAGTTGGGCTTAGAGAAGATGACATGCATCAGAGAAGCCCGCGGCGAGGTGATCCATCCAGGGGCGCAGCTGGCGTTGATTCGCGCCCTGCTATAGGTCATGGGGAAGCCTGCAGCGTCGCGTGGCATCCCCGCGTTGGAGTAAAATAATCCCGCGATGTCCCGAGTAGGCTGGTCAGCTTCATGGTCAGGCTGTCAAATGCGAATATCGCGCTTGCTTCTGCTACCTCCCAATATACTTGACTCAGCGTTTCAGGTTCCCGTTACCCGTCTGGGAATGACCTCGGCTGTAGATGAGGGTCTGCAAAAAGACAGATGGCTATTGGCGGCGTCCGCGCCGGCCAATGCTACCTATATGCTTACCTTGGTTATTTAAAATCATACAAGTCATAAGACGAAGTCATAGGCTATCGTGAACTTCGACTATTGGTTGGTAATTGAGGTTAGTAGGCTTCGCGCAATTGGACTCTAGGAGGTCGAACGGCCATATGTCGGTCGTCAAATTATTCCTTGTCCCCCATTCAACCCTTGTGCCTGGTTGCCTGATCTGAATCTAGTGTGATGTTGAAAAGAACGAAATAGAAGCAAAAATGATATGTCAGAGGTTAGTCAAAGGTTCCTGGTGATCGATTCTCGAAGTCTTGAGGTAGTATTGTGGCATAGGACGACGGTACAGCAAACTGAGACTTAAGGCATGACTATTGGTCCCGTATGATGTTACAGACATATGCATCACCCGAAAGTTGCCCTGAGGAATAACCATTGTTGTCAATAAACGTGAGTTGCCCTGAGCCCCCCTGAGCTGTTGCGTCTTTAACCTGAGCCAAGGGTGAGCCTCCGCACCCAGAATGATAACTCCCCATTGATCAGGATCTTCGGGCTTTGTATGAAAGACGAAGACCTCTTTCAACTACTTAATGGCAATATCCTTGCTGGTCCAGCCGTTGGGGGATGTAGTAAAGTACCAGGTACGATATTTATCGTCATCTTCGTCGAGAAACCATTGTTGTTGTTATATATTATTACCCGCGAAGATGATCAAAGGCGGTAGAATTGAACCATCGGTACACGATCACTCCAATATCGTGATCCTGGTTAGGTCTGAGGGGTCCTTAACGAGGATACGTTTGCGATAGGCCTCGCCAACCACCAGACCATTGTCCCCAAGGCCTTGGAAGACCCCCATCTCGTCTGCGTTATACTCAGTCCGTCCCAGGATGACCTGCGCCGACCACGGGTCGGAGATGTCGTTTGTTGCGCTGTTTCGCCTTAGCGTCGCTTTTCGTAGTGCTTGCGCCTTGTCTAGCTGTGATTCAAAGATAGAATCACTTACTATGATCGGTGGCGAGCTGAGCCCAGTCGTTAGCTTATGCCAGGACACGATTTTGAATACATCCTTTGGCTCTTCGGCTTTATTGATTAAAGCGTTCCAGTACTCTCTCCTGGCGCGTCGCACGGTCCGTCGCGGTTCGTGGAGCCTATTCTCGACTATACTTGTAAGCTCGGATAGCCGGTCATCCGGGACGGTGATATTTCTAGTTCTCGGCATATGGTCAAGGTCTTTCATAATCGGTATGACGATCCAGAGTGTTTCGTGGTTCGATATAAAAAGCAATACCTCGCTAACCGCGGCGTCTGCCATCGCCACGTGGGAGAAGGCCGGATTAAGCACGTTGCCGCTATCGCGCGTAGGCACATTTAGCTTAGAGGTCAAATCAAAGCCGTGATCATACATTATTTTAGCCAGTACTGCCTCGCCATGGTAATCTAGGTACATATTAGCAATACCCCCACGAAGGGATGGTTTCTCTTAATGGGTGTCTTTCTAATAATAAGGGATGTATAGGTATCTTTTACTATCTGCTGCATGGGAACTCAACCTGGGCAAGTACTCCGCGCTTTTGCAAGGTAGCTATTGGCCAGGCTGCAGCACTCGACACCCAACACCCTCGGAAGAAGCCTTCGCTAAGCTGGCCAAGATAGTTCAGCCAATCCGATAGGCTACCATCTGGGCGGAATCTACGTCAGAGATCTAACTAGCTGAACTGATTCGAGCGTACTTAGAATCCAGCACCAACATCAACTAGAAAACATCGATACATGGGTCATCAACTACACGTGTAGAAACGCCGCTGCAAGGGTCATTAACAGATAGGTACCGGTAAGAAATTCCGGTAAGGGGGACATCAAAGAACTCCTTAACAGACGGCATTTGGCGCTGTTTTCGTATCTTCATTCCTCCCTGTCTCTCCTCTATTCCCATCTGCACGTCTTCCACCATGCAAGAGCAAAAGATCGAGGCCGAGTTCGGTACTCTCTGGACTGCCTGCAGTGAACCTCTGGCATCTTCGGAGTCGAACCCAGCTATCTTGTTTCTACATGGCAGTGCAACTAGCTCACGTATCTTCGAGCCGCTTCTAAACTCGCCGGAGCTCAAATCCAATTACAAACTCGTTGTTTTCGATTTTCCAGGCCACGGCCGCTCTTCCGACGCCCCTGACCCCAACAAATCCTACTACCAGTACGCCTATGCAGAAGCGGCCCTGGAAGTCCTCCGATATTACAACATCACGCAAATTATAATACTAGGCTGGAGCCTTGGTGGGCATGTCGCGCTGGAATTCGTCTCTGTGCTCGCGAATACCAAAAAGCCCACTGACATTCGTATCGCTGGCATCATGATTACCGGAACGCCACCAGTGCCGAAGCAGGCAATTGCCGGTTTCCGTAAAGACGCCGATGTGTCAGCCCTGTTCAACCCGGAGGCTTCCAAGGAGGACCTGATCAAGGTCGCGAGTGTTCTTACCAAATCTGCACCTCCAGGTTGGCTGGTTGAAGATGTCTTGCGTACGAACCGCTTGACCGGTAGAACTATGGTTGCCAAATTCATGGAAGGCTACTGCAGTGATCAGATCAAGATTGTGCACGACTTCAAAGGGTGGATAGCCGTCGTCAACGGTGGATCCGAGCCCATTTTGGACCTGGACTACTGTGATTCTGTCTGCAAAGGAGCGCCTCGACTATGGCGTGGTGAATGTATCAGGCTCAAGGATGAAGGCCATGCACCATTCTTCGATAATCCGCAAGGCTTTCTGACGGTGTTCTTGGACTTTGTTGATAGCTGCAAATTGTAGATTTACTTATGGGAGACTGAAATAGCTGAGGCTTGACCTGTTAGGCTTTGTGTCCCTCGTTTTTGACGACACGGGGCCCGATCCACACCTCCTCGGGGTATTTAGACCTCCCTCGCCTGCAGCTTGCACCTTAGCTTAGATGCTCTTACAATCATCACTTTTGCTCCATCAGTTCATCACAAACTAATCTAACCTACTTCGAGTCACAGACGTTGCGCATAACCTAAGCCTCCTCTGAGTAGCGCCTGATCAGGCCTGAATAAAGCGGCAAGAGATGGTGTGAAGGGTAGGGGGTCGGCGAGGGCAACTTTCGGGTAATGCAACATGAGAAATCAAATTTGGACTTAAGCGTCTTAGTCAGGGCACAATATTTTATTTGAGAGGGGACGAAAAGTTGGGTGTAGAGGCTAAGAGCAGAAAGAAAGGAAGACATCTGCCTTATTCTGCCCGGAGAGTTCACTAGTGGTCCTATTGGGTATAGTTTTATAGGTGTCGTATACTTCCTTTGTTACGTAATGGTAGAACATACCTAATTACCATTCGATGGAGCTAGGGAACTTTATTTTAACAGCAGCTCCTATACGAAGTATATAAGGCGCCAAATCGCAGACGAAATTAAATTTGCTAGCGTCGTCATACCTTGCTACGGTGCTTTAGTAGCAGAGCGTCGCGAAGGAGACCTTATAGTATAACACTAGATTCGTTTCTAAAACAAAATAAAAGCCTATTGGATTTTATAACTCGAAATTTCGTGCCGTTTATTAGGTATGGGGTAACCGCGTGGTATATATCCTGCATTGTTGTTGCATCGTATGGTTAAGCCTGTCTGGGAAATATCATTGTCAGGGAAAGTTGATAGTCTTGGGATATAGGTCGTGTGTAGATGGTCAACTATCGCACAATAGCCCACTGCTAGCCCTCAATTAGAACACGACTAGTAGATATTATTTTGGAACTATCAATGCTAGTTTCCGTACCTAAAGGGCGCATAGCACCCCTATATATGTCCTAGCATAGCCCCACTTTTACCCCTGACGGTTACATCCGAGCCCGTACCTTTTCTGCGATGGACATAGCCGCGCTGGCAAATGTCACACCTCCCAATATTTCAAAGACAGGCATGTCCACGTCGAAGACCTTACTGATCCAGTTGCGCAAATCTATAGCGGATAGTGAATCGATCCCGTATGAGTGCATCGACTTTTTCAAGTCAACACGATCCTTGTCTGTTCCTAGGAGTGTGTGGATGCGATCCACAAGAGCATCCGAGACGACCTGAGCGGCCTCTGCGATAGACTTTGCAGCTGCGAGTCTTACGGTCGGATTGATTGTCTGCCTGCGCTTCGTTGATCCAGCGATATCATCGGATTCGTGTTCTTGGTCGTAACTTGATGAAGCTGGCACATGGTGGATATGCCCCCAGAATGGCTGTTTTATCGTGAAGGAATCATCATCAACTTTCCAGATGGCGGGGTGGCTGACCCCAACGACGCTCTGACATGAGGTCGTATCCTGCGACAGCGCCGTCTTCGGATCGCAGTAGATGTCTAGCAAAGCACAGACTTCCCTCAATGACAAGGGCGCCAATTTCCTGTTTCGTTGGAAGATG
This sequence comes from Hypoxylon sp. E7406B, assembly GCA_000931505.1. Lineage (NCBI taxonomy): Eukaryota > Fungi > Ascomycota > Sordariomycetes > Xylariales > Hypoxylaceae > Hypoxylon > Hypoxylon sp. E7406B. The sequence goes on along the minus strand of JYCQ01000227.1, from coordinate 106,760 downwards.
GTTTTATATCGCGAGTTCTCGGAAATGAAGCCAGTATCCGACACGCCGCCTAGATCAAGAGATACTGCACGCTCGCCTTGCGATATTCGGTGTTTTGCGAGTGCATCTTGGTAAGTATTGCCGGCATTGTACCCTGAGAGCAATGCAGTTCCAAGGACGCCCTGAACAGATGATACCATAATGAAGAAATCGAGATCTTTCGGTAATTCCGCATGCAGGTTCCAGGACCCGATAACCTTTGGAGTAATGGCTGCCTCCCAGTCGCTGAATGCCATCTCTTGAAAGGGGGATTCGTTTAGGACCATAGAAGCCTGTATGCACCCCTTGGTTGGGGGCATTCTCTTGGTGCAACTTGCTAGGATTGTCCTTAAAGCAACTCGATCAGAAATATCGCAGCATGGTGCCTCTACTTGTACTTGATCTCTTTCTAGCTCGGCTAGGAGCTCCAAAGCTTCAGGCGTTCTTGGACCGGTTCTGGAGAGTAGTATCAAATGCCGAGCACCACGACGGACGAGCCATCGCGCTATCTCCCGACCGAGACCACCTAAACCTCCTGCTATTACATATGTCCCTCTGTGGTCGAGCTCATATTTAGGTTGAATGGGTACGGCAATCTGCTGACAGTTTAGCGAACTAGATTCCTTACATTCTAGACAGATACTTACATTCACAACATCGTCATCATCAAATGTGACAACTACAGCTTCTTTGTCGCTTGTACTCCGCACACAGTCTAAGGCACTGCCTAATGAAGAGGCTGGGAATTGAAATATCTGGTCTCTCCCCACTGCTGCTGCCAGCTTGTTGATGTTGGCAACTGCATAGCAAAGGGCACCTTGCGATGGAAGTGTCTCGGTAAGGTCAAGGATAGATACTGATATGTTCGAAGCAGAACTATAGATCCCCTGAGAGCCGGCATCCTTCGCCTGCGTAGACTTGGTACGAAGTGTGATGTATCGACCACCCGATTTCACGTAGTTTGTTGAAAGCATGGGCGTTGCCGGCTCTTCTGCCAGGAGGACTAAATGGAACCGCTGCTTCAACATTGGAGTTGAAATCAATGAATTTTGGACCCAACTCCTCGGTAGGATACGTTCTTCTGGGATGTCTAGGTTGGCAGTAATCCACTCATTTTCGCTTTCGTCAGCTGCCGTGGTCCATACATCTTCAACACCAAGCGCAGCGAGAAGTTGGATACTAGCTAGGCCTATTAGAGAAGCGCCACTGCAAACCAATACCGAGTCGCCCGGTCGAACTCGTCCCACTTCAACGAGTGAGGTATATGCGGCCACTATTGGTGGAATAGCCCAGCATGCATCTTGTAAGGAGATGCTTAGCGGAAGTGGAGTCAAAGCTCGCGAAGAAACTCTCAAGTGGGAGCTGAAAGAGGTGGACATGGCAATTACAGCGTCTCTAGGTCGAAAACTTGTATCGCAGCCTGCTTTAGTAACGATTCCAGAATAATATCTTCCCAAAGCTCGAGACTCCCCATAACCCGTAGCGGAGGCGTGATTTTGAACTGCGGCAACCTTCACTGCAATTTCTACATAATTATTTTCAGGCTCTGGAGGTGAGAAAAGGGGCGCCTGGACGTAGCGAGGGGTATCCTGAGATTCAGGGGTTGGTTCCGATATGATAAATTGGGTGCCACTGCCTAGGCGTGTCGGAACTTCTTCATACGGCGCAGTCCTCTTGTCTACCGCTGATTTGAGGTAATTTGCTTCGACCAGACGCCTGGTGTGTAGGTGACCATTGATTTCGATGTATTCCTGCTCATAATTTTGATGCATAGCTCTGGAAAGCATCTCTTGTATAATGCGCGTTAAGTGTAGCAATCTGCTCCTGATATTTCTTGGCTCCACGTCTTCCAAAGCTAATGCGACGAGGTGCAATTCGTTGTATTCCGTCCTTATCGTTCTAGCCAGACCGTCAATTAACCCCTGGTCAGGGCTTGCATTTTGGTCCCCGACAGAAGAGACCCAAAGCATGCTCCGTGATTTTCGAATGAGTGTCTTGAGATGTTCCCACCCTGGCTCATCGACCGATCTGAGATATGATTGCCCGTAGTCCGCTAGAAGGACGGCAAATTCGCTTGTACCCCTCTCTGGCAAGGAAGTGCACGATTGAATACTTGATATGACCGGTTCCGTACCGGATAATTCTTTCAAAGGAAGAATCATGGCCTCTGCAAGCGACTGCTGTTGCGAGCAACTTTCATCGACCACTATTCTTATCTGGGTATTCCATTGCGGCTGACGGATATCCAGAGATAGCGTCTCGTCTATTGCTGTGGATATGATCCAACCATAGTGAAATGCACCCTCCTGTCCGAGATCGCGGACGATATCGACACCAGAGAACCCATTCTCTCTCAGAATGGTATCCCAGGCGTCTATTGAAATGCTTGGCGAGAGGACTCGATTATCTTCAACACCCATCCACCATCCAGGGAAAAGCCCAAATATGAACCCTAAAGTCCATCCAGACGGTGTAAATGACTCTTGCATGATGAGTTTCCCGCCTGGTTTCAGAGCCTGTCTGATACGCCGTACGACGCTGACTAGGTCCTTCGATATATGGAGCACGCTGACGGCCAGAACGACGTCGTTTTCGCCGCTAGCATACCCCTGCTCTGCAAAGTCTCGTTCAATATCAAGGACCCCAAAGGTCATTTGAGAGTGATAATGCCCAAATTCCTCTCTCGCTCTGTCTAGAAACGCAGCGGAAACGTCGGTAAAATCGTACCTACTGCAACGCAAGAACCCCTCGGGGTCTCCCTGTCGCGCGCACAGTGCGTTGACGATATTACGGGTCCCGGATCCAGTACCGCCGCCTACCTCCAAGATCTTCAAGCCGGGGTTTTGGTGGGCTAGGAGGTCGACGTAACTTGCTATTTGCATCGCAGTGCTGTGATTATTCCATTCTTTATAACAATCCCCTAGCAGCCCCGAATGGATGAAGAGCTCCAAAGGGTCTGCTTTTCCTTCCCATAGCCTTATTAGATTAGATGCGACCGCAACGTAAAGTCGGCCGATATGGTTGGCGTTCTCCACGCGCTTGGTAAGTTCAGAGAAGCCTTGGGAGTCTAACTCATCCCAAGAGCGGTTTCTTCGGCTTTCCCTCAAGTTATATTCGGCCCATTTCCGGTAATGGTGCCTCCAAGGATCTCGCTGGTCCAATGTCGTTGTGTTAACAGAGTCTAGAAATTTGCTCAATGATGCTTGCACAAGCATTTCTAGGTCTTCGAAGAGATCTGTCCAGTTCTGCATGTCCGGGTGTAATTCATCCAAGATTGTGCATACCTCTTCGGGCTCTAGCTTGTCTAATGCAACTTTGCAATCGACGTGCATGCAGAATTGTTGGGAACTCGAAAGCTCCAGGTTCGATTTTGGCGCGGCAGTTATACTTGTCAGTTCTAGACCATCGTAATATAGCCGTACGTTCTTCGAACCATCACTGTCTATTGCGATTCCACTGCAAGTATACCCCCTTTTTGCGGCGTTGGTGACTCCAGTACAGCAATCTACTGTCTCGCGCTCCGGCCAAGCCAAGCCCCTATTTGAGACCCACATGTAGCTCACACGCGTGGGAATGCTTGTAGCTATAGGCGCAGAACCGCCAGACGTTAAGGCAGTGCAAGGTAGATGAAAAAGAGCATCCAAGGATACAGGATGGATGACATGTTCATCGGTGGCTGATTTGAATAGTGCCAATTTCGCTGCAGCTTGCTTCCGATCGCAGAAGTATCGTTGCTTTTGCACGGCTTGAAAGCATGGGCCGTATTCATATCCACAATGATCTTTAAGAAATTCGTACATCTGCTTAGAATCGATTGATTCTCCGCCGTTTGAAGGCAAATTTGGGAAGGAGTTCAAGAGATTCCGTCTCCAGGATTGCCCCTTTTCCAGGGTCCAACTATCTGCTATATCCGATAACTCCGAAGAGATAAGCCCGCGACAATTGACAACCACCGTATCATCTTTAGTATATGTCTTTATAACAAACTCGTATGTCGGGTCTGTATGGTTTGTAGTATGCATAGCATATAGATATGTTTGAACTTCGAGGGATCCGTTGTTTGCAGTTAGGTCCATAGGATTTTCGAACAGTACGTCGCGAAGTGTGTAACCAACAATCGAGTCGGGCTTCCCAATCAGCTGTTTTACAGCTTCGATGGCCATAACCAACATTCCTCCGGCAGGGTAGAGAGTAGTTCCATTGATAATATGATCTTCTACCCAAGGTAGCTCCGTGGTTCTGATGAAATGTCGCCAACAAGCTTGAGAAGTATCCCAATTTCTGGAGCGAACGCCTAAGAATTCTGATGGGGGATGCTCTCTTAGACGATAATTCCGACTTAAGCGACTCTCGTGCCAGTAACTTCGGGAATGGTCAAACGGGTATTCAGGCAAATCGACTAGCGGAGATCTCTCTGTCCTCTCCCCTGACGGTTCATTGATGGTCCGTAGATTTAATTCAACCCCTAAACAGTGTAACTGTCCTACTGCTGTAAGAACCGTAACCATGGCGGACTGGTTCCTCCTTAGTAGTGAGCTGTAGCCAATATTCCGCCTTGAAATTGCGAGGAGTATTTCTCTAATTGGACCTTGAAGAGTGGCGTGAGGTCCAATCTCCACGAAATGGTCGACGCCATGGATGAATGAAGGTCTAGTTTGTTTCGCAGCCCTCGAACTAGACTCTGAACACATGGTGACAACAGCCCGAGAGAATTGTACTGGAGATTCCATATTGGAGATCCAGTAAGAGGCATCTAACAATTGATTCTCAGAAACCTGCTCTCCTGTAACACTAGACACCATGGGCACTAGGTCTAGCCCCTGGCCCCTTGATAAGTCTCCAATCAATGTAGCGTATTTGGCTGAAATTTGACTCATTTGAGGAGAATGGTATGCTACTGTGACACGCAGCTTGCGCGCAAATATCTTTCGCTTATCTAAGCGCTCCTTTAGCTGGTCAATGAGATCGCTTTCTCCGGCAACAGTAATACTGTTAGGGCTATTTATACAAGCGATCGAAAGCCCGAATGATAGAGCTTTCTGGTTTATGGCAGCTACTTCATCTTTCATGGAATCTTCCGATGCACCAACTGCCAGCATGGCACCTCGAGGTCGGCAGTCTGAGCAGTCCGATAGCTTAGCCGAGCATAGTCCCCTAAAGTATGCCAGCTTCAATGCGGATTTGAATGAGATATAACCCCCGGCGTACCTTTAAGGAATAAAAATGTGATCAGCTTTGAAACATCTCCTAACAATTAATCAAGAAGTACTCACGCAGCTGCGATCTCGCCAGAGGAATGCCCGACTACGGCAGAGGGCCGAAGACTAAATCTGCTAAGCAGATTGACAAGTGCTACTTGTAACACTGTGCACAAGGTCTGACTGAGCTCTGTACTATGAATCCGAGATGTTTCTTGTGATTTTAATAGTTCCTCTGTAACTTTTGGTCAGCCCTTTCGTCCCTCAGGTTATCTTTTGGTTACCTACCAAATACAGACCATTTACATCCTAGACCCTTAAGGTATCGTTCAGCGTAGCTTATATCTGCGCTGAACGAGAAGTAGCACATCAACTCCCTCCCCATAGCGAACCACTGAGCACCTTGTCCACTGAAAACATAAGCGACACGTGTTAGCGTTCGCGCTTGAGCAGGAGTCGAGATATGAGACCGTAGGCGTTGCAGCTCTGTTGGCGATTCTAGGATAGCGAATGACCTCCACGGGAACCTACTTCGTCGACTATCGAGAGTATAGGCTAGATCATCTAGGAAGTTGTCGCTTTTGTTCTCTCGCGACTTAGTACTTGCGTAAACTTCGTATTGTTCGGCGATTCTGTCAAGCCCATCTTTATCTGAAGCAGACCACACTAGCAACTTAGGTTGGCAAGGAGTAAGGACCTCTACACCAGAGTGTCCATTTACGCCACTAGTGTTTAAGGCGACGCGCGGTGGCAAAGCTCTAGTACAGTGTTTACCAGAGAGATTTCTGAGTCGAAGGTAGTGGCAAGCATCGTCTAGAATGATATGGGCATTAGCGCCGCCGTATCCAAATGAATTGACTGAGGCCCTTCGAAGTCCATTAGTCGGCCACGGGAAGCTCTCTTCTGGAAACTGTGTTGACATTAGAATTACGACTTATTTGTAAGGTAAGGAACAGCCACCATATATCTTACCTTGAGGCACAGAGACTTCGAATTGATTTTCGGATTGAGCTTCTCAAAATTGGCGTTTGGGGGGATTACCCCCTTTTCAAGGACAAGGACGGCCTTGACAATGCTAGCTATACCGCTGGCTCCTTCAAGATGTCCGATATTAGACTTTGAAGCTCCCCTATAATTCGGCTTAGCTTAATGCTGTAAGTGTACGAGTGCCCGCCTGGGTTAGGTATGAATATAGAGTTGGAAAACTTACACGTATATGGGATCGGAGACAGACCGATGCTTTTGAAATGCCGCTCCAATCGCTCGGGCCTCCAGAGGGTCGCCTAGCGGGGTTCCAGTGCCGTGTGCTTCAAAATACCTGGTATGCTCCATGGAGAGTCCCGCTCGTCTGTAAGTCTCTCGGATCAAGTGTTCCTGTGCTTCACTACTGGGCTGGGTGATTCCCGGTGTGCGGCCATCTTCATTGCATCCCGTCGAGCGAATCACTGCACGGATAGTGTTTCCATCACGGATGGCATCCGATAGTCTTTTCAGGATAATGACCCCTAGACCTTCCCCGCGAGCGTATCCATTGGCACGATGATCGAAGGAGTAGCATCTACTATCTGGTGAAAGGAAGTTGAGATTTGTCATCCAAGTGAAGTATTCTGCTCCATAATTCAAAGTCAGCAACTGCTCTCATTGACATTATACGCCATTACCGGGGGTACAGATAATGGCAAACGGATGTAGACCGACCTGGTGAAAATGTCAAGTTGCAGCCGGCAACCATGGCCTTGGATTTTCCATTAGAATCGTGGTCATATGCCTAGGGGGCCGACGAGGAACATACCATATCACATCTCTTATTACTCAATGCCTGAAAAGCCAAATCTACACCTGTGGCGGCGCTCGAGCACGCAGTATCTAGGCCGACACTTGGGCCACGAAGATTGAAAAACCAACTAAGCCTATTGGCTAACATGCTTAGACCCAGCCCAAGGGCGGCGTGCGTCGGTGGGTTCTCCGCATCTCGATACAGTTGTATCATATAGTCCATACTAAAAGATCCCGTATAGACGCCTGTAGAAGAGCCTGAAACAGTCTCCATAGGAATGCCAGCTAATAACATGGTTAGACCTCGTCTCTTATAAGTCGACGGTAGACCTAACTTACCGTTCTCAAGAGCCCTGTAAGCTGTTTCAAGCAGCCATCTCTGCATAGGGTCCATTGCCGATGCCTCGGTCGGCGAGATTGAAAAGAAGTCTGCGTCAAACACGGATAGATCATCTTCGATGAAGTGCCCGCCCTGAAGTTGGAACTACACCAATGTTAAATCAATGACTTCAGTCCTGCCTCGACTCCCAAGTGCGGGAAGCTTACTGTGTTTAATCGGTTTTCTTTGTGGTTGAATCCCTTGGCATTGAGGCGATTCAGGGGAAACTTGGTCATTGCGCAACGCTTTTCGATGAGCATCTTCCAGAAGGCTTCTGGCGATGTTGCATCTTGGGGAAATTTGATTGAGAAACCACATATCGCTATTGGGTCCGTTTCGTCGCCATCGAGCTCTGGTTCTTCAATTCCGGCGCAGTTATAATGTGGAATTGCTGGGCCCAAGTTTTCACCCATCTTTCATTAGGTTAGGAGGTAAATTGGGTGAAGTGAAGTATGATTAGCTTGGACAGAATGCCGGTGAGCCACCCAAAAATTATTTTATAATAAGATACATGACCTTGTCACAGGTAGGTAATTCCCAAAGTCCACGCTCGTATGAAACATCTAATGGCGGTAGGCCATAAGCTACCTTGTAGTTTCAAGCTACGCCACTCATCGAAGTAACATTCCGAACACATTCGGCGCATGCACATGTGATGGCCAATCGAAATAATATACATGTTGGTGGACCGGAAAGCCAGTCATTGTAACAGCTGGCTGACTCATCTAGTTAGATAAAATTATAACCGAGATGATTTGATTCCGAGTTATGTCCAATAAACAAACTCGCCCCATAGGACAACGCAGTTTGTACCATGGGTAATTCAAAGGAAACAATGGACATCCGAAGTATGGCAGACATAGGGCATCAATAACCTCAAGTAACAATGCTAAAATAGTACGTCCCGTATCCTTGGGGGTTGTGGGCGTGAAGTCATTGGATTGGGACCGGATCAATGCGTTAACGATAGATCCATGTTTAATGGACGGGATCGTCGCTTCAATGACAAGATATATCACAGGTGAACGGCGAATCATCTTGGTAGACTTACCCACACCGTCAGTTGACCCAAACGCGACCCGTAGCGTATCGTAATCTACGCGTATCCTATCTAGGTTTACTGCTGACACCAGCAAGGTGTTTACCAGGAATACGTGAAGCTTTACATGGCCCCACGTAACATCCTAGGACTCTTCACATGCATCGCCTCCAGATAACMCCCCTGAAGCCAAGCCGTGCCATGTGTTGGTGTAGAGTCCTAGTCCAGCCCTATCAGGGGTCCGCGCGTCTTGCGTCTTGCCATTACGGATATAGGAAGTGCCGGGAAATTTCAACGCTTATTAGCGTCAGCAGTCTATCTAATGAGGGTCCGCCTCATGGCTCCATAATCGGCATTTCACTGCGGGCAGTTAATCATTGTCGAAAATAGGACCAAATGCGAAAAACGGAGATGAAGACCCTGCTTCTGATGGAGACTTCTTGCTAACTACCGAGTCCCTAGGGGGTAGGTCTACCAATGATCATCTCGCTTCTTTCCCAAACCTAGCTCCTCGATGAAAATATCCGCCGCCTTTTCACCAATGGTCATAGCTGTGTTGGCAAGATTAGCGCCGATATTACCGGGAGGAATGCTCATATCGGCGATCTTGAGCCCCTGGACCCCATAAACATTCAGTGCTGGGTCTACGACGCCAAGCTTCTCACGCGGCGCCATCTTGCAAGTACCGATCGGGTGCCAGGTAGAATCTATATGCTCTCGTATCCACTTTTCAATGATCTTGTCATCCTCTTCTGTGTACTCGACCTCCTTTGGGTCGGTCTCGAATGAAGCTTTAGAACTGGCCGGGAAGGCTGGGTGCATCCCGGGTATTTCGCCTTGAAATACACTCATTCGGCGGACCAGTTCCCGTTGCTTCTTGAACATCCATATGTGATTCTTGATGTCGAGATCTTGGGGGTCAGAAAGAACCCCCGGATCAAAGTCTGGTGGGTCGTCGATTCCAGGACCCGTGATGTGGAGATGGCCCCGTGAAAAGGGATGAAGGCTGAACGTGACGATGGTAAAATATTGCGAAACCGGGACGACGCTAAAATCACCAGGGAACCTGTTTGTTAGGTAGTCAGAGACTGCTAATCATTAATTGTCTTGAGAGGCATCGTATTCTCACCCTGCAACTGGAGACATCATCATGAGGGGCTTATCTGGAACGTCCTTGAACTCCCTGTTCCAGGCCTCTTGAAATTCGGGACCAAGACTAGCAATATCGGCCTCGGTTGGTCGAAGCTTAGCTTGAGCATCAACAGAGTTCCAACTGAGCATTTTGTGATTATTCTTGATTAAGTCGTCAGCTGCCCAACGGCCAGAATTGATTCCGTCCATGGTTTCTTCGGGGGTTAGGTCCGACTTATATGGATACATCATCGAATGGTGATCCTCATAATCATGTCCAACGCCAGGAACATCAGCTACGACTGGTACACCCGCGCGCTGTAGGATCTCGGGGTTTCCCACGCCAGATCGCTCCAGTAAAAGGGGAGTTCCAAGAGGCCCAGAGGAGAGAATGACCAATTTCCTGGCTTTTATCACTCGGCCACCATTCTGTGATGGATCCTTGCTGGACTGAAATGCCGGATTAGGTCGATAAACGACCCCGGTGGCCCTCTGGCCTTCGAAGAGTACACGCTCGACTTGTGATTCGACAAGTACATGTAGGTTGGGGTGTTTGCCATCCTGAAGCCTAGGATGTAAATACCTATGAGCTGTATCCTGTCGCCGACCATCCGGGTCGGAGTAACGCAAGGCACGCATTACGCCGTTGATATTATCAAGAGTGTTGATGTCCTCAATCTCTGGCCACCCTAGCTCTCCAAGGGCGTTGACGAAATCATTTTCAAGCCTGGGGCTGCGAAATCTTGTACCCGATACGTGTATTGGACCATCATATCCATGTCGATCTTTTGGACCTGGGCCGTGATAGTTCTCAAACTGAAGAAAGTTTAGCTCACATAAAAAACGCGACACGGAGTAGTCTCTAGGATACCTTTTTCATATATGGCAGCAAATCGTTAGCTGACCAACCTGGCACTTTCCAGGAGTCGTAATCAGATCGTTGAGCACGGCTGTACAGCAACATGTTTATGGATGAACCTCCGCCGAGAACGTGGCCGGTCGGGACGGTAGCTTGGCGACCAGCGAGCTGCTTGGACTTAGGCCCTTGGAAAAACTGAATAAACGGATTACCGGGGACCAGATGGCTAAACCAAAAACCCGGATGGACGATTCTTGGCAGTTCATAGTTATTCTGGCCGCTCTCGATGATTAAAATTGATAATGTCGGGTCGGCGTCTGAGAGTCTGCTGGCAATTATACAGCTGGTACATCCGCCTTCAGGAAACGATTGATATTAGCTGAGCTCTCAACATCCAATATTACTAGGAAAAAGCCTCCTTACCACCAACAAGAATGACGTCAACTTCCCGGATATCATCCGGAAGTGTCATATACAATCCCATGGTGGGCTAGATTCTAGGAGCTATTTGCTGTTCTTAGGATGGTGTGTCCCAGGTCAATTGAGAACGGGAAATAAAATGTACATTGGCAGCCGTTTGAATGGCACGATCAGTTCTAGTATTTGAATCTCGGCTCTTCATATCAACCAACAATTGACATAATCAATGGCACAGTACAGTGGGGGCGGTTCTAACATATCACACTTGTTAGAGGCACGGCAAACGTGGGTGTTCATTGCCGGGTGCCCTAACAGGGGTAGCTTACGCGCATGATAGGGGTGCCGGAGGGGCGTTAAACATTCGACGTAGGCTGGTAGGTACCTGAAAGTTGCGAAAGAGGGGGAGATCCGGACCGGCCGGTCATCACATGCAGTAAAGGGCTCGGGTGTTAGGCGCCTAGGGTACCCCAAGACACATTCTTAACCCCGCTACCGCCGTTGATTTACAGGTACTACACTTAACAATTATAGGTGCCAATCCTTGGTTTTCATAGGGCATCCCATCCAAACGAGCTGAGATATTATTATTTTCTGCGCTATTATCAACGCGATGCTTCGCAGATTGAAAGAATACCAGCTTGGGGAGAGTTACGAAATAGTACTGAATATTAAATGTGATTATTTCACCTCTAACAGCCGATTACAGCTTACAGGCGCCTAAAAGATTTAAATGTTCATGAACTAGATTTGTGCACCGGAGGCGACATTCTAAGCATCAACTCATCCCTATTCCACCACGATATGACTCTTTCCAGAGCATAACATATCCAGTAGCGTACACCTGAGATGAGAGCTGTCGCGATATTTTCCTGGTAGAATTTACCCCACCACACGCTCTGGGACCAATGTAGGTACGAGAATCTAAGAACTTGACTCTCCCATTCCGCCGCCGATATCTTACCCGACACGTAGTCTTCAATGGCCAGTGCATGGAACGCTGCCTGTGAAGTGCCAAGAGCCGTATGGGGACGTAAAAGTGTTAATGCATCCCCCATGAGTAGAACTTTGCCGTCCTCAAACGCTGCACGTTGTGGACTCGCGCTGAACTCAGTGACTACTTGCACGAATGGTCGTTGGATCTGAGTAATTATCTCCAGAAACGGAGCAGGAAGTTCGCTCCTGACGCGCTCCAGGCGAGCAGACCATATGCTCTCCCGAACCCTACCAGCAGGGACAGTGTAATGATGCCGATGCCCGTCAACAGCATCGATCATAATCTCATTTAAAGCTTCTGTCGTTTCATTGGTATACCAACAGAAATTGAGCAGACGCTCGCCGGGCTCAAGGGACCCCTCCGGACCAGCAATAGTATAAACGACGCAATGGCCTTCTCTCATCATGTATGTCATTATAGAGTTTGTGAACATTCCGCACGTCCTTTCCGAGACCTCCCGCTCCGGAACTGTTCCTCTCCAGACGATGTACCCGACATAAGTGCGCTGTACCGTAGGAAGGTACTTGGCCTTTATTAGAGAATCAGGACCATCTGCGCCAATGACTAAGTCTGCTGTTCTCTGATAGGGCTTTTCCGTGTCATGGTCTAATACAGTTAGACTAATATGAGAACCATTCGCACCCGCAGGCGCGATATCCAAGACCTTCTGGCGAGCCTCATATGAAACCAACCCGTCAGTGTCTGAGGAATGCGGGGCCACGGGATAATATGGGCTTATGTACCCATCGAAATTAGAACGAAGACGATAGTAGAATGCGTCCCAGCTGGTGATATCCCTATTTCCGATAGCAAGCACTCGGGGCTTGCCATTCTTGAGAGTCTGAATGCATGTGATTCGGTGTGAAAAGACGCTGGAAATACGGTCGTGGCGTTGTAGAAAATGGTCTACACTTGGCCCAAGGCCAACGCCGGACATGTGGCTCTGTCGCTCGTTGCCATCTTGCTCTATTATATGAACCTCATGGCCAGCATGTTTCAAGGCGATGCCGCACATTAACCCAGCAAGTGAACCGCCGATCTGTATTGACGAAATTAACGACTGGTTCCTGGGGCGCACCAGGTAAAAACTCACGATAACTACCTTCAAAGATGCATTGCTGGGTTCCATACTGGATGACGTCCCCTCGAATGACTTCACTGATTAAAGGAATGTTGCAATGTGGGGGATGACTACCTTAGTGTTAATAGCTAAGGTAGCTAACCCCGCCTATCGCAGGCAGATGAAGGTGCCTGTAACGTTTGAATAGGCATCTCCTTAGGTGCCTCTTATAACCCCACAACCGGGCATGGACGGGTAAAGGCCGAATACCTACCACATAGGGGTAAGGATAGTACACATTCCAGATTATACGCAACTTCCGAAATTATATTTCATCTCTACCCTACAATTAGTGTGATAAGAGTACAGCTCATTGTTCTAATTTTTGAGCATCATATTCGCACAATGGCTTCTCGGTTTCCCCTGAATGAGGCGCCCGACCCGGCAGCTAAGGAGGKGATGGAGGGATTGATGTCGGATCTGTGGAAAGGAAACCGTCCATTTCCGATCATCGAGGATGATGAAAAGGCGATGTTGGGATATCTCGCGCCTCTAAGGTATACCACTTTCATTATAAGTCGTCAACAGACAGAATTTACTTGGTGTCCACGTCGCCATGTAAAACCCCCTTCGCGTTTTGATCTTACGCACCTGAGTTACCTTTCGATGGGCTAAGATGTCTCCAAGCTACAATCTGGATGTCGCGCGCGGATTCTTCGATGTGGCAAAGACGGCATTCCATCCAAATAGCGTCAAGCCACGGAACAGAGAGCTAGCTGTTATGGCGCTAATATCCGTTGTGGAAATACCTTACATGGCCTACTGCCATCGCAAGCTCGGCGGAAGACTCGGTTTAACAGATCAGCAATGCGAGGATGCACTATCGGGGAAAGTGCCGGAAGGATTAAGCGACGAAGAGACAGCGGCCTATCGCTTAGGCAGGGTTCTTACCTCGCTCACCGGACCGCTGGACGATGTGACATACAAGGAATTCTCTTCAAAATTGGACAAGGTGCAGCTTGTCGGAATCGCGAACATAATTGGGGGCTATAAATGGATTACCCTCTTGGGACAGCTAAACGGAGAGGATCAGAGATGGACCGTTGAACAATGACTTTCCGCAGCGGACCGGACTCGATGTTGGAAAGGTCGCATTACAGGTATTTGAGTGGTATCGCATATGTTACGCTGCGGCTCAGTTGTTTTAGGGGATGATATTCGTGCTAGCTTTCAACCAATGCCCTGTTGTGTCTGTTATGTGCTAATTAGCAGTCACCACAATCCCCCGCAAACAATACCACAGTGGGACAAGTCTATTGCTAAAAATGGTCGCTACTCCATTCAACCACTCCAACTCGGTTCTTAATAGGCACGTAAAATGACCAACACAAGACGTAGCATTTGACTGAGAAACAGGGTCTTTCTAACGCAACGGTGTACCCTCGTGGGCGGTGTGAAAGGAACGATTGAGGGGTTGATTGGCAGCGGGGATAGATAGGTCATAGTTGTAGGGCATATACCACGAGGTTCCAGGGGTTGTAACCATGCAAGCCCCCTAGAGATTCATTATCATATGATGCAAGATTCTCGGTCACAACACGGTACACTCCTCCCTCCTCCTCTTTCCCGCAGTGTGAAACTTACCACGAAATTCCTAATCGGTGAGAGTTACAGTTCACATACCGGGTACGTGATTTACAATGTAACGTACGCACGCTTCTCAGTGTTGATCATTCCTCCACCGATGAAGTCCTAAATTGCTTAAATGGGCATCAATCGGCCGTCGAAAATAGTGGACTATCCCCGTACCTTAAGTTTCGAAACGGGGCGATGTAGGGGTCACCAACATCCCGTTTGGGCGATCCCCCACCGACCCAGCGCATACTGCAAGACAGCCAGCCCTACCAATCCGGAGTTCATGCACTGTAAAGTAGGTACCTGCCCGTACGGTACACGCAAAACGTCCGTCCGCGTCAGCGCACAACTTGATGAGAACCAATGCCGGATACACTGTAATCGTGGAGACCCCAGAGCTCGAGTCAAATCTGACGGTTTTGGGGGTAGTCCAGTAAGGCTCGAAGTTCAGTCGGGCCTACGTTTCAGATACAAATTCATAGTCAGAATTTACAGTCTCGGAGACAAATTGGCTTAGACTGCCCTACAATGATGGGATAGCACTATAAATCAAATTTAGATCGTAATTGAGTAGTGTATATTATTACGAGTTGATGGTTTTAACATCTAACTACTTTGATTTGCCTGCGGATGAACCTCTGTTTCCGCTGGAGAGTCGCGAAAATTTAAACCGCTCTCCATATGTAGCGCCTCGCCATACACCTCTCTTGGGTAGGAAAAATTGCCGCTTTTACTTCGTATGGTACTAGACTTTGAAGCGCCGGGCGTGGATTTGATAGACGTGATTTTGGCCTTGAACCGCTTGAGGTATCGGTTACGGATGTGATTTCCCAGAGGCAACATGGCGGGAAGTGAGATGCATACTATGGTAATCGGAGACTCAGCCGACACCCAATAGAAAGTCCGTATGGCAACATCTGCAGAGTCAATTAACTATTCCGAACAATCCATCACAGTTGAGGCTGTTTTCACTTACATGTAGTATCTGTATTAAACCCCTCGCCAGATGTAAGGACAGTGATCAGGCGGCCCAGAGACAGAACAATGACACTAGAGTTATGTTTAGTACCAGAGCCAGTAGTCGCTAGAGAGCACCTACCAGTATCCTAATATGAATACGACAAAAAGACCAGCCTTTTTCCCACGGGTGATTCGGAGACCCCAGATCTGGGGCAAAGGTAGAAGCAAGATGATTAAATCGATCACCACACTAGGGATCGCGCTCCCAAGAAAGAGAGTAGTGGTCTTCCCGCACTTTCCTCCTGGGAKCCATGGGTTCCACCCCGCTTCAACGGGATTGCATAGGAAGATTGTTCCAAAGTAGGCGCCGATAAGCCATAATGTATTAAGACCGTACGTCATCCATAATGCGATATTAAAGAACCGCGGGTTCGCGTGCTGAGGGAATAGTCGGGTGAAGAACAATAAACCAGAAAGCTTGGTGAGGTACAGAGCCGTGTCGTAGACGAAGTCGCCAACGTACAGGAGCTTGAAAAACAATTCTCGCTCGTAAGGCGTCAAAGTGTTCATGTGACGGCCGAATCCGGCATCTTCGATCATGGCAAGCTCTATCGCCAATTGTACTAGGAGGACAACCTGGACTCAATGTTACTAGACATTCCTTCGAGCGAGCCAAAGGAGCTGAAAGATGAAGGTTGGCGAGACTTACGCCAGCTGCCAGGGCGGCCCAATCATCCCACCAAAACCTATGGAATGTCGCCCGTGCCGCGTAGGGAGTAAGACTTCGAGACCAAAATCGCAAAGCAATAAACACCACCGTCACAATTATCATAACAATAACGAAACCCCGAAGCCCGCACCCGAGGTCTTCGGCGTCGGCAGCAGAAGCCATCATCTAGGCATTTGGGAAAGCCCCGCGCCGGTAGAGAATAGCGAATTGGCTGACAACTTCAGCGCCACCAACGACGACGCGCCGCGCGCCAAAAAAGAAAGGCCTAGATTCTGTATCAAAAGGCGAAATCCATTTGGACTCCGTCTTACAGGTTGACGGATTGGACTGGCCCAAGATATGATGACTACCCCAAGCGCAGAGCCAAGAGTGTTGGGTAGGAAGACACTCACAAACCCACCTCATGGGGAAGAGCCGAGATCTCTTGTCCCATATTGTAGGACTTGAAGACGCTAGACTAATATGGCAAGACAAACCCCCGGCATACAGAAGTTGCCGCCGTATTATAATTCGCTTGCTCGTTTCTCCACGGATCAGCAATGTTACATGTTTGAAATGGCTAAGTGCTGAGTAAGATGTAGCTATGCCAGGGGAGTAGAGCAGGGTTTAGAGATAACCGCCGGGGTTTCCAGCTTACGACGTTAGGTACCCCGTCGACCGCACGAAACCGAGAAGATGTTCCCGGAATCGTCATTTATGCATCGTAATCACAGTAAACTATCCGTATATGCTGGAACTGATATACGATTTTACTTCTATCACATATACGATGCATCATGGTACTATTCGAATGCAGAAATGATAAGATACTCTGAATGGCAGTCGTGATCTACGGCTACCCTACTACTACCTCTACGATTGTCACTGCGTTGGTTCATTGTATCATTCTCTACTTCCGAGAATTTGCTGCGCACTTGTCACCACTAATCACCCACCCCAGCTTAGAATACACCTATCTGCCTGATAATTCACTAGAACCTAACTCTCATAGCCATTTCTATGAAGGCAAGGTAATGCAAGTTGATACCCACTCTTCATTTAATCCATGATCCTGCTTCTTGCCATCCGAAAGTGGCCAATCGGCACTAACGAATAGATGATGCCTCATCATAAGGCCGACCATAGGGTAAGAGTAGAACTACGTTGTTGCGCGAAGAACTAAGATGGCAGGAGGTACGCGATAGTGGCAAATGCGAGGCACTGTGGGATGTATTTAACCCCACCTGTTTCAGCAATCTCTATATCCTAAACCTTTCCTAATACAACATCATTACATCCACTCGTTTCTAACTATAACCTAATGGCTGGAGAGCTGGTTAGGTACCAGGTAGAGGTACCTAAGGAACCGTAGCGGGAAAACCTCGTTGCAAAGAATAGTTACTCGTAACAAAAGCGTTACCCAAAAACAAGCGTTGCCGAAACCTTGGCTTTTGAAAGGCCAGAGCCGCGTATACCAAGAAATGGCTTAGGAGGTAGGTACCTAGTCAAATTTCAGGCAATAATTAAGCCCGATTTCTGATAATATCCATCAGACGCCATTCTAACGTGTTTGAGGCTCGAAATACTGCCAACGCCGTCTCGCTTCTCGAGCTGCCAGATTCTACAGGGAAACGGCCGTAAGCAGGCAAGGAGCGATACGGTTCAGGGCGAGACTGTAGCAAATGAGCTCGAAGATGTAAGTGGGAGAAATGCCGTAGAAATTTCAAAAGGCTTAGACTTCTCAAAAGAGGTTGGCAAAGGGAATTGCTTGCTATGTCAGTTCCTTTTAGCCAATAAACAGGTGAAGAGGTTAGCAAAACTGCGCTAGGCCCATTCACGGAGAATACGTCTTGAAAGCACGATCAATGGTTACAATTTCTCAAGAGAATAATAGAGACAATCTTAGACCATCTCTTTGTTTTGTCTGCCCTCCTGGTCACTTAGCTTGCCTTTGTCCGACGCAGATTTCCTTTGAGCCATTACAACACCAAGAATAAGCTGGCTTGGCTATAATTTCAACTAGTATAAAGGGTTCAGCTATCTTTATGTCGAGATATCTGAGGAGTTGTACCCTATATCTTACGCAAATCCCATCTTTTAGGGTCGATCTTCCAGGACTTTCCAGCCTAAGCTTATCATATACCAAAAACAACAGGCTAACTCCTAATATGACGACAGACTCCTATTCTCCAGTGGCGACAGACAGCACACTGAAGCATCAGTCATCATCTGATGTGCATAATGCTATTCCCATTGATGAGATAATCGAATATGAATCCATGGACAACCTTAGAGGAATCGAAGACATCCAGAAGTATAACAAAGGTGGCCATTATCCAGTTCACATTGACGATGTCATAGATGGCCGTTTTGAAGTTGCCCATAAGCTCGGCAGCGGTGGCTTTGGAATTGTTTGGTTTTGCCGCGATATCATCCTGGGAAAATGGAGGGCGATCAAGATAATGGCCGCAGATCATTCATCCGGGAGTAGAGAGGAGAATATACTTAAATATCTCCGAAGTCAATGCACCTTGGCAGAGCTGGAAGAGAATCACATCACAATGCCTTTAGAAGAGTTCTGGCTCGAGGGGCCTAATGGTCGACACCGTTGCTTTGTGATGCCCGTGCTTGGCTGGACAGTTTCTAACTGGCGCTTGCTGCAAACTGACTACGAAACTCAAACCGGCATAGACAGCAGAAATATATGTCTCCAGATCACCAAGGCCATGCATTTTCTCCATAGCCACGGAATATGTCATGGCGACTTTAGACCAGACAACATTCTCATGAAGGTTGAAGGCATCGACGAGTTAAGTAGAGATCAAGTCCTAGAGTTGATGGGGGAGCCAGACTGTGTGGAGATTGAGACTGTGTCTGGTCAGACACCAACACCCAGGGCGCCGGAATATTGCGTTTTACCTGCACGAGAATTCTGGTCCGAGACACTATCCACAACGACCATTGCAGTCATTGATTTTGGCGAGTCGTTCTTTGCCGACAGCCCTCCAAAGTCCACAGGTATTCCGAGCTTGTATGCCGCCCCTGAAGTCATATTCCAGGGTCCTATAATCCCAGGATTTCCCAGTGACATATGGTCATTGGCATGCACGCTTTTCGAGGTTCGGACATATGCACCGTTATTTATGTCAGATCTCGGTGGTGGAATTGGCATTCCCGTCAACGAAATCGGATTTCTCTTAGGACCGTTACCCGAACCATACCGAAGGGTATTTTCAGATATGATGCGTAAAATTTTTCCACGTGCATCACGCTCAGATAGTGACGAATCCGGAACCCGATCGACGAAATCGAACGCCCTATCATCTAAAGAAGACTTTGAGCCAGAAAAACAAGAGCCAGACAGACACAGTAATAGAAGAAAGGAACTCGTTCAAGAAACAGGATATTCGGATATTTTTGAAGCCATTCTAGGAGGAGAGAAAACTATGTATCGAAGGATACTCTCCGATAAAAAAAGAGAATGCATCAAATATCGATATTCCCGTGAAGACGTGGTGGGGCTAGCTGATCTTCTGCGGAAGATGTTGAAATACGATCCGGCCGAGCGTATTAGCATAAATACTGTTATTACGCATCCTTGGGTGAGCGTGTAATATCTAATAAGAGCATGATGATAACGATGATCATTGATGTCTGTATAGACGAGAAGTCTGCGTACAGAGAGGGTTATATCAGGTAGGCACCTAAGGTATCAACAGAGCCGCAGCATCTCGATATTCAATATTACTTCAATAGAGGTATATTTACCAGCTACGTCCCTCCAGTGACATTATTCTGTGCCGTCGTCGGGGTTATCACTTAGCTCATCCACTTCCACTAAGTACCTAAGGTACCTACCTGACACATTAAAATGAAGAATGAAGAAATATCAACCATGTGAACAGTAGAATTGCAATGGGTTTTCGCGTGTTCTTTAGACTAACGTACACTATTATCGTGATAAGCACCTTAGAAACTACCTGCTCATCAAAAGCAGCATGATTCAATAAAATAAGATACTAATGACCAACTAATTCGACGCCCTTTTAACGGGACCTATAACATTAACCCAACAGATAGATGGCAATGATCATTAACATTTACCTCTTTAATCCACTGAGTGCACAGCACTTAAGGTAGAGTTCCTTACTAGACCCTAGTAACGTTGGAAAACAAGTAAAGAAACTGACATGGGGCATTAGTTTGCCGGATGCCATTGGACATATGTGTGATAAGCAATCAGTTCATGTAGGAAAGGAGTATCCAGGCGTCTCTAGGGGTTACTCTATTAGCAGGTAGGTGATAGTTTAATTAGCATTATTTGAGAAGTATATAACAAGCGATATATGTGGCCCCCTTAGGATAATCCATAGATTTAATGACCGTTCCATAGCTGCCTTTATAGATTCTTTAAGAGGCACTTATTAAGACAGAGAAATTAAGCTTTCATTAACATGAAAGAATTTAGCAAAAGACTTGAACGAGTTCATTGAGTATTCCGGATAGCTCTGATATCCTTTATGATTCTCAGTCCTTATATATAATGTCATCATACATTCGTTCTCGGTGATCGAAAATTGCTCACTAACACTACTTTACATACACCACCTATTGATCTCTATATAGGTTAGATACCTACATATATCGAAAATGTCTCATCGAAGCTCTGCCAGAAAGAACGACAAGGATGATATTATCTGGGTAGAAGGTATGAAACTTGGCCCCGGTGCGCCACATGACGACTGGTTTTGGGGTAGAATACAGCGTCCAATGCGGTACTTTGGTGCCGGGACTGTGTATGATCCAAGCGTCAGTATTCTCTACAGTATCGTGTACGCCCAGTCTATATAGCTGATTAACCTTTTAGGTAATCTGGGTTTACCCAGGTCCAAAACCCAAGCGAACAGAAGCGCAGATCCGAGGGATTGAATCTATTGTCTGGGAGCAGGCAAGAAGATATGGTCTAAGTCATGTGTGGATTGCGTAAGTAATCGGCCACTTTATAAAGAATTAGGATACTAACCATGGAAAGTTCGGATGGCCATTCATCTACTACCACCGCCTGGGTGGACAACGAGCGAGTTAATTCACCTGACGACTATCACGTTACCTTACGAATGGGGCTATCTGAGGATATGTGTCACTTACACGGCCACATATATCTTGTGTGTAGGGACAACAACTTAAATAATGAAGCTGTACGAGTTATGAGAGATGATGAACGGGGTGTTAAGGGTGGTAAAAGCCCCCAGTTGTGGATTTGGGGGAAGTACCCCCGAGAGTCGCGGGAGTGGCCCAGGGCTCACGTCAGGTTCCCCAAAACACCATACGAAATTAAAAATGGTTCAATATTAGATCGCCAAGAGCGTAAAAAGGAGGTTAAGTCGAATTGTTCTAAATATTAGGCCAGTACCAGTACTACCTAACTTACCACCTATTACTTAGTCTCGTTCATATACAATCAACAACGATCACCGTTGCAGAGCGACAGATCAGTATATATCTAGGGCTAGGTTATACCTTATACGACCGCAATAGAATGATAGATACCTTAAATTAATTGCTTAGATAGCCGTTCTTAATAGAAATCATTAAGGCAAATCACTTTCACATAAACACAAGTCAAACTATAGGGAGGTGACAATTCTAACCGTTCGATGTCTCCAGACTGAAATAGTAAAGATATAATGTGTACCAGATAGATCAATTAAACCATAGAGACTCCACCAAGTAATTTTACTAGTAGACACCTTGTCTTACGAATAAAGTACCTAGGTACCTGGAGATCCCATAGTGTCTTCCAACTTGATGCACAGTAAGGAATACAAGACAATGGCATTGCTAAGCGGGAATTCAGATGTTTGAAGGGCCAACCTCATCTGGAGAAATAGTTGCAGGTTCAGAACGCGGATTAGGACAGCATACGGCATGTAATTGTTCCCAAGAAGCTCACTCCTTCTCTGTTAGTCTCAGTATTTCCCATAAACGAGCTAATCATACAAGAGCTCAGTATGTGCCGCCGGCAAGAATTTCCCCACGTGAGTCTTGACTTGAAATGCGTTGAGTGACTTACATAGTCGCTTCGCCAAGTTGACATCCCGTAGTACATAAGTAGGACGGTATGGTATATTAATATTGGAACATTTAGGGTTTAAAAACTTCCAGTTTCCAAACTTAATAATAGTGATGTTGAAGCTAGCAGTGTCGCTTGATAGGACGAGACTTCCTTTTTTTCAGCTGTAAATTTAACGCTGTTTGTCCCCAGCTTTCAAGCTTGTGGCACCCCCTTTTTATTCAACAGAGCAACTTATTCAGAGATAGAACTACATTGAAGTAGAACCATCAGAGGTACGTAGTTTTAAACCTAGGATACCTACCTTTTTCTACCAATCATGAGAGGGGAAATCTTATCATCAAAATATATAAGCTAAATCTTAAACGTCGATAGTCAGAGAAGAGCAGATCTAACGACGTTGTATTAGAAAAGGTTAAGGTCTAAGAACTCCTGAAGCATTGTGGGATTGAATACCCTCTACGGTGCGCCGTACTTTTCACTCGGCGTACCTACCCCCATCTCTGTCTGAATACCGAGGTCGTAGTATGTGTTAATAATACGGTGCTATACTGTGGATCTTATCTATCTGTATACTATTAACTTGTTTTCTCGCCACGAACTTCCAAGTCCTCGACGTTTTCCTCGTCAATTGCCAGCTTGGAACTGTTACCGTGGAAAATCTTAACGTCCCCGAAGATCTCATCGATTTCTTCTAACGATTTGCCTGGAAGATGTCAATAATTGAAGCTCATGTTAACATTAGAAGCAACCCACCTTTTGTCTCTGGATATGCGAAAGCAAATATGAGTGTGCAAAGCGCATTAGTAAGGACAAAGAGTATCTACCAATTTCGTTAGCTATTGGGTGTGATTTGAACACTACGTAGACAACGTACGTAATATTTCCAGCCAACTGTGGCCAACGCAATTGGCGAACACTGTGTAATGACTAAGCTTATGGAATAATGGATAACTTGAACCAGGGCATTTGCCTTAGCCCGCAGCTCAGTAGTGAAGACCTCGGGACTGCGAAGGATTTATTAGCATGGGCAGAGGCCTAGTTGAGGATTAAGACTCACGGGATAATCCAAGTCATGGGGCCGAGAAGAGCCGAATAGTTCGCGGAAACAGCGAAGATACATGCAATGAGTCCTCTCTGAGCCGAAGTGTTCGTAGGCAAGCCAGGGCGCGCAGGATAGACCGCTGCAATAATCGTGATAATCATGTAACACAGTGAGAGGAGAGCAGAGCTTGTTATCAAAATCTTCTTCCGGCCAATTCGATCGACGAAGAAAAGAGATGCAAGACAAGCCACAGGGGCTACAGAGCCGTAGAGGCCACTGACAAGCAGTTGCTCATTCTCATCAAATTGGAGGGTTGCATAGATGGCCGTCTGGTAGTATTGAACGAACGATATCCCAGACAACATTGCGGCTGCCCATACGAATGACCCGACAAAAAGACGCTTTCGGAATGCAGGAGTTTTAAATAGGTCCGCCCAGGTGAGACGACCTTGAGCCTTCTGCTCCTCTTCGATGTTAACTTGGATGATGCTGAACTCAGCATTACACCACTCCTCGTTGGATCCGTTGTAATGGTAGTTGCGGAAAGCTTGGTTCGCTTCTTCATAACGGCCCTTTAGACACAACCATCTTGGCGACTCACCGATGAATAAGACACCAACGCCTAAAAGAAGGGCCGGAACGCCTTGAATTGCGAATCCGAGTCTCCACTGGTTAGGATTATTCCATTTGCCTTCACCAACACCTGTCCAGAGTGCGACGAAAAATCCCCAAGCGACCACTTCATACCTAGTCAGCATGTGCAGTCATATAATCTTCCTGAAAGTGATTTTCTTACTCATTTGATTAGCAGCTGTTATTTTGGCCCGTTCATGAGTCTACCACCATCGAGTTTAGCAGCGTTTTCTTTAATTGCGCGACGTTGAATCCTTACCTTCGCGATTTCGGCACCAAATACAGGAGCTACACCTGTGATTGTTCCAACAGCGAAACCAACTAAGAGGCGGCCCATGATGACTGGAAACGAATTTGTTAGGAATCCCGTCATACCTAGTAGGCACGCTTTGAAGAGACTCACGCATAGCAACATGAGCGGCCCCAGCCATTAATGCTGCTCCGATGGCCCCCCATATACATCCGAATGCTATTGCTCTTCGCCGACCAAACCTGTCGCTGGTGATACCAACTGAGGCACTGCCGAACCAAGCTATATAAACTTAGCTGACGTACAGCATAATAACAATCGACGGAAATCACCTCCTGCTTGGTAAACAGACACAATCGCTCCTCGAGTGGCAGCATCAGGGTGGCCGAAGTACGCCAAGAAGGATTTCAGTGCCAGAGTCGGAGTAATGATTCCCGAATCACTAGGTCCTATTAGTGGATGGTTGCCTAGAGATATGATGAGGAAATCGCTTACTAGCCATAGAGAAAGCCGCCTATCCCAAGGAATAGGGAAGTCAAGAACGGTTTGCTAAATAACGTGTTATCCTTCATCGTTACTGGGTGTCCGATCAGGGTGAGTCTGGGACCAGCAGAGTTGTACGAAGAAGCTTTCGTCGAGTCAAGAGATTTATATGGGATTAAGTAACACCGCTTCAGCTCGACAGGATAACATCTAGACCTTCAGACAATCCGGGGTCAACACCCGACTACCTGGTTCATGGCGAGCGCGGATGGGTCCGCCAAGGGACCAAGCGCGGGGTATACGAATATACTCGACTATGGCATACGTGACTTACCCCTTTTGAGGTAGAGTTCGTCACCTTTCAGCCTCTCGTTGTCGCACAACCCCAATCGTCCCTCGGACCTCTCTCTTACGAATATTAAGGGGTAGATTAGAATTGCGTGCCAAATTACTAACCACTTACGTACATGCAGCGTCGGCAGTGAGAGCACTCGGGGTTATGACAATACTTCGTAGTTGATCCTACCTACCGTTGTAAACCGACATCCTTGCACGTTTCGACTATACTCCTATCAGATTGACTAGATTACTAACTAAATCGAGCTCGCATTAGCGAGTGCCCGCCCATCGTGTGCGTGTTACTCCGCAGAGCACACACATGGGCACGGCTTTGGGGGAATATCCACACGGATTTCCCCGCCAAGATCGGCATTTGAATAGAGGCAGCTAACGCAAGACAAATATCGGTTAGCCATACTACTATTTCTGCGAGGGACGTCCTCTAGCTGGTAGGTAACTTCATTTTTCTGCGTCGATTATTCCATGTCCCAAAGACAAATCTAGTTGCTAGGCCTAAATGCCATAATGATTGCCGAGATTCTTGCTAGCATAGGCTTCGCCGTAACACTCTCTTACTTCAGTTTAGTATTTCCGAGGGTAGGCGGATTCACATAAGAAATTCCTGGGCCGCTGTTTGGCTAACATTGGGAACAGCTATGGCAAGAATGGAAGCTTTACTCGCACCGTTCGGAACTTCCGCCGGGCCCAAAGGTCATTAAGTCTGGTCTCCGGAAACCATGGCTGTGGTTTCGAGAACTGAATAAAGAGTATGGAGATATTGTCTATCTCCAGATGGGACCGACATCGACCATTATATTGGGCTCGGCGCAGGCGGCATGGGATTTACTGGAAAAACGCGGGGCCAAGTACTCGTCCAGGCCGCGCTTCATTATGGGTGGCGAACTCCTTTCAGGAGGAATGCGAGGTCTCATGTCGCCGTATGGACCGTTCTGGCGGCGCTGGCGAAAATTACTCCATAGCGGGTTCATGCAGCGCCAAAGTGAAACATACCGGCCCATCCAAAGCCTAGAGTCTAAGGTCCTGATGCACGACTTACTCAAAGACCCCAAGAGATTCCGAAAACATCTCGAACGTTATGCGGCTTCGGTTATTGTGACCGTCACGTACGGACGGCGAGTCGAAGACGTGGATACTGACATAGTCGTGCGTCGTAACGGGGAGTCAATGGACCGCCTTACTCAAGTCAAGTAAGCCATTTACCTTATACTTTCATCCCATGCTCTAACATTCACGACACAGCATTCCGGGAAAATACGCAGTGGAGAGATATCCAGTGTTAAAATACATACCGAGTATTTTTGCGCCATGGAAGGCTGAGGTCCTCAAGCAGAAGCAGAAAGACATTCAACTGTACACGGAGCTGATGGACGAGGTTAAAGACAGAATGGCGAAAGGAACTTTGCCCATCTGTTTTGCCAAACACCTCTTAGAGGAGCAGCAGAATCTCGGGATGCCAGACCTGGAGCTTGCCTACACTGCGGGGTCACCCTTCGGCGCTGGGGTGGAAACGGTAAGTTCAAATCGTCGCTCCATGAGGAACATAAGAGAACTTCGTATTAATAGACGTAACACAGTCAGCAGGCTCGCTTGCCAGCTTCCTTCTTGCGTGTGTTAAATTTGGCCCTCGGTTCATCCCCAAGGCGCAAGAGGAACTCGACAGGGTAATAGGAAAGGATCGGCTGCCCACGTTTGAAGATATGCCTCAGCTTCCATATGTCAAAGCTGTAGCTTCTGAGACTCTGCGTTGGAGACCGGTCGCCGTACTAGGAGGGACGCCTCATGCCAGCACTGCAGATGACGTATATAGGGGAATGTTTATTCCCAAGGGAAGCACCATCATTGCACCCCTATGGAGTAGTAAGTTAGCTAAAGGTAACACCATGTCCAATTGCGCTGATGGTAACCTGGTATTTAGTTCACTTGAATGAGTCCGATTTCCCTGAGCCAGACGAGTTTCGGCCGGAACGCTTTATGGAAGACCGCCAGTATCCCGGTCCGTTTGGCCATAGTGCGTTCGGCTGGGGAAGGAGGATCTGTCCCGGAATGCACCTCGGGTCCGCATCTGTCGAGCTCAATATCGCGCGCATATTATGGGCTTTTGACGTCGGACCTGCGAAAGACGCGAGCGGAAAAGACATCGACGTCGATATGTAAGCGCCCCTGCCCCTCTATTTGTGTTCTTAGCATCACGTGCTCACCGTCACCCCTTAGAAACGCCTTCTCGGACGGCTTTAACTCGAGTCCGCTACCATTTCCCTGCTCAATACAGCCACGGTCCTCCAGACACGCAAAGGTCATTGAACAAGAGTTCCAGAACGCTTTAGGGTCGTTGAAAACATATACCGCAGTGACTAATAAGGTCTCTTGACTCGACCAAACCATGAGCCACGCCCGAGACCGAAGTTAGGAGTGATATCGGAGAATAATACGGCACAATTCCTTCATTTCATGCTGATGTCATGCTTTTAGTCCTGAATATGTGTATCAACGCAGTAGAATGACATATAATAAGCAAGATGAGCGAAAAGGCAGTTAATGCGCGGGAATTGCGGCTGACCAAGATTTGTGGCGTCTCATTGTTGCCGGATTCATACCTGAGGTATACAATAGAGAAGCATTGTGATAGATCAAATTATTCGGACGTGATTGAGAATACACTATCGAATTGTACATACATCGGGTATCCATATAAATCAAGAGCTGCATTAGGCGCTCAATACCGCTCGACTAAGCGCACGGTGACGAAAATTTGGTAGTCGGTAACTGAGTGTCGGCCTTTTCGTGAGGCTTAGCTCCCCTGCGCCCAAGCGTACGAGATCCATGTATATCCAATTTTAGGTGATATGGGGCGAATAGTCGCGCAAAGGATGCACTACCTTTTGAAACGCAATCAGCTAGTGTCGACGGTTGTTCTTCTGTCCTCGCACTTCGGCAACCTAAATCGTAATTAAAAAGAAACAGACGAGGTTATCATCTTGACGTTCTTGAAGTGTCAGTTATCAAGCTGTTGATCCGTGCCTAGCTGAGACTTTCAGCGCTAGTCACGCTTAACATATAACCCTGGCTTCGCTCGGTCCAACCGAGTCACCTCACCTCAGCCGTGGATGGCTCTCAACGCCTACCTCCTAGCACATGCGGAACACTATATAGACCCGTCAAAGCGAGTGATACTGTGCATACTAGGATTCGTCTTCACATATCTTAACCCATCATAGGGCTGATAATTAGTGTGAAGTCTGAGATGCGAAGGATTTGAATCTGAGCAGCAGCACGCCCTGTTTTCCAAGGAAACACACTGCGAGGAACTGCGGGAGACCCGCCAACTGCCAAGACTGTTCCAAAATAATAAGGCACGAATGGACCCCGGCTCGCCTGGGACCGACCCAGACTTTTGCATGCTATGTAGCATTCGCTCTGTCTATCCATGCTCGTTCGAAAGTCCAGCATCGCCATATCAGGACTGAACGGTAACTAGTGCTGACACAGAATAAAACGAGCCGACAAATCATAATCACGCGGAACATTTCTAGAAAATCTATAGCATAACTTAGGTAAGAAGATCGGCAGTTCCACCTAGGAAGCGCAGGGGGGGCATACCCGAACTTCAGCTTCATTTTCCACCACCCCTGAAGACTCTCCCGGATGTTCTCTGTTCTCCTCCTTCTTTTCGACTTTTTGGCTCTTTGACGATATCCTGGATTGTCTGCTTGTTCTTCCCGCCGTTTCTGTATTTGGATGCAATCTTCGAAGACTGCATGGCATCGATGCGTCTTGTATTCGTCCCATATTGACGAATTCCGGAGCCGGTAGATATCAGTGGACCACATCGATCACTCCGCAGTGCGAGCTTTGGTGTCGCTCAAGGGCGCAACGCGGTGCTCTTGAGGTCGAAGGATTACACTCGTTATCTTTTCCCCTACAGGCTTCCTAGGCGTCACGTACACTTCCTCATTTATCATGGCGCCGAACGTCAGTCCTCGAGCTCAAAACGAAAGTAAGACATTTCCAATATCTTTAACCTCCAAGCGGTGGTTGGCGTGTAGACTATTCCGACAAGTCACCATCTAGGACCGCGTCGCCTTAGCCCTCATTTCCGACTCTGTCTTGCTTCGAGTAACATCATATTGAATTAGAGTTAACATAAACCTGTAACAGACGTAGTATTAGCAGATTGCACCGGAGGTCAGGATTCCAACGACCTGGCATCCGAGGTGTCGTATTTCTCAGGCAGCCCGAATAGCACACCGGATGATATCACGACTGTGAGCACCGGTCAGCATCATGACTGGGCAAACACAACAACAGAGGCGTATTTTAGCGATACCGGTGTCAAATTCAAGTCTGTACTAATAGAGCATGGCGACGCTGGGGATTATGCGGGGATGGGAACCAATGGATATGCGAACTTCACGTGTTGGCAGACGGCGCCGACGTTCCTGTATACCCACGAGAACAGGAATTGCTATGTCATGTATGACTGCAATCACCTGAGTATGTCTACTTTTTCTTGGCTCCGAAGGTTCTCCCCGCTCTTTAACTATTCCAGTTATCATGGTTGTGCTGGTGTTCATGGGAATATAAATGGTATGACGCCAACATGTTGCTAATATTATGATCTACAGGCTCTCCTGCTGCCCTGCCATCAGCAACGCCAAGTGTGTCTAATACACCCTCGTCGCCGGCGTCAGCATCGACTTCCGATTCTGGTTCGCACTTATCTGTGGGTGCGATAGTAGGTCTCAGTATTGGAATAGCTTGTGCTGCAATAGCCCTTGCCGGCATAGCTGGCTTCTTCCTATGGCGTCATTGGCGTTCAACTAAGCCAAACCCACCTGTCGCTGTCGTCCAAGAGAGACCACCGGAGAAAGGACTACCTGACCTACCGAAAGACCCGTCACCAGTCAATGCCATATGGCAGGGGCCGGGTGCGAGAGAAGCAGTGACACCACTGCAGTCACCCCAAGTCTACCATGAGTTACATAGCGACGAGCGCCCCACTGAGATCTACGGCGATGCTATAAGAGGAGAGTTGGATGCTACTGCTACGAGAGCAGAGCTGCACTCTCAGGATTTACCACCTCGATATGAACACGAAAACCAGCCATCCACTGGAGCCTACGGAAATTTCAAGGGGCCGGTTTGATAGATTGGGAGCAAGTTGAAGGACACGATTCGATTCGAAGGAATGTATTTGCAGAGCAGCCGCATTGGAAACCTGTTGTGGATAGTTGAGACGGCATAAGGGCGACGGGTACGCCAGGCTCTTACTGCTACAAGAGTCTAAGGCTGGCCTAAGCCCGATTTTGAACAGGAGCATACCATGGATTGGCCAAGGGTTTCTACTTGAGGTTGTAGAAAGAGGCCGGTGGAGGATACGTTATTACCAACGTTTTACGACATCATGCTACATGTTCCCCAGACCGATGAGAAAGAACATCTGTCTGATTCTGGATTTGGTGGGATATCCTAATAGGTACCATCTACCTCATATTCACCTTGAAGGTGCTAAGATCTGCTTCAGCCGCTGGGCCAACAAGCTTCTAGCTAGAAGAAACGCTTCCTTATGTATGTGTGTATGTATCAAAGGCATTTATGTAGGATCTACGCAAATTCAAATAAGTCATCAGAAATGCTCCAGAGCTAAAACTTCATGCTGATGCCTTTGCCTCGTCATATTCATGTTCCCAGGCATGCATTTTGGTGAAGGTGTGGATGATTAGCTGAAGTTAGGGCCGCCGTACTGTTACACAGCATCCTCATGGTAGCTTCGTGTTCGCTATTATTGCAAGCAGGCACCGACGATATATTGATATTGGTCGCGACTGGTATGGGGTGAACTTAAATACGTATACTGTGTATTCCTCCTGCGGTCCGAGTATAATGGCATGAAATTTACTTCCATCACATCCGAAGCTAATATCGTCCGAAGAGGGCTTGACGCAGCAATTGAAAAAGCCTTTCGGCAAGTTAGACGTCCCAAGACTGAAGTGTGAAAGCAATGATACCTATCAGATAAGCCAATAACCCATTCCCCAGGTTCAAAGACGCGCAACTTAACGGTCTTGGTCTTAAAAATCAGATGCACGAACTCTCGAAGCAGAATTTCGGACCTTATTGCAACTGTGTTGGCCTGAAGGAGCTTATAGCGGTACTTGTCGCAAGGATTGATGAGTTTGAGCAGTTAGCAAGGAACTTGCTCTCAACGCGAAGACCCTCTTGTCTTTGGCATCAGTGTAACCAAAGGACGGAGTCTCCATCTAACAGCAGAAGAGGGATAAGGATCAGGTAGCGTTGAAGAGTAAGCCTTAAGAATATAGGTATATAACTTGGTTTAGGCTTCGCTTGGAGTAACTTGAAGCACCCAGCAGAATTAATATCTTCTCGGCCGTAGAGCTGGTCTGGAATTTAGATATGCGATGACTTAGCTAAGGTAATGTTCGCTTGGGTTTGCTGTAATTTCAAAGCTGTCAGCATGAGAATTAAAGAGTCAAAGTGACTTGGATGTAGACTCTTGTCCAATCACGTTTCTGATTCGACGACCAACAAGATCCAATGCCTAAGATGTGGCATTGTATTTCTCTTGCATGTTCGAAGTCGTTTGTTCAACTTTGATATCTCTTTGATCTCTAACGCGTCAAGGATTGACAATTTGATTCAGGAGGCAACGCGCCAAGTCAAATGTTTTTGAAAGAAGTAGTAAAACAATGGGTAATGATAAACAAAGGAACATAGAGTATACGGTCAATTAATAACACGAGAATCCAGGAGCGTCACCAGAACTTCTGTCTATTTGAATACTAAACTCAATCAAGAGTCAAAGTTGCCATCGTTGTCTTCGAAAGCTTCGAATCGAATAGCAACTCTGACGTCAGCGGATTTGCAAGTAACTTGAGAGGACGAGAGCCGGTGAAAACGGACCCGCCCCCACCTGCCGTCTTTTTGGTTGGACGCATCTTGAGGCAGTCGTAAGGCAGCCATTGGTCCCACAAGCATTATTATTGTTAAGATTTTACTTGTGAAAGGTCGAAAATTTCAATAGCCCCACTATCCGGCCCCACCAAGTCTCGCCCACCAGCGAAGCCACGGGCCAAAAGATTTAGGTACAGCGTAAGGAACTTTTATCGCCCCCGCGCAGATTCCGCCCACTTTGTCAACTTCCAAACAACTCAACAACCCCGAAAAAAGTTTACGGAGGATAAATCTTTTTTCTTTTTGTTTCTCCTACTGCTCGAGTCGTGGGAAAACAGGTCATTTTTTCCTCTTCTGACGACTACCCACTCTTTCCTCTCGAACAGACGGTCACATTCGCTTGTGATCATATCGTAATCGACAACTCGCGGTCGCTACCAATAATTACAGCAGCGTAAGCGGGGTAGATTTCTTCAATTCATCGATTTCTTCCATCGCTTCGATCATCACCGCCGTATTTTCTCCGGTCATAGACAAAAAGGACTAGAAAGCATCAAGATGGTTTCCGCATCCAAAGAGAAGAGACTCGCCAAGAAGGCCGCCGAGGGCAAGGGCGAGAAGAAGACCCTCGTCTCCCGATCCAAGGCTGGCTCCAAGACTGCTTCCAAAAATGCGAGCGCGGCCGGTTCCGTCGCCGGCGACGACACTCCTCCCGATCTCGACGATGTCCCCGCAACCGACGACACCAAGATGGAGAAGGTCAAGGCATTGTCAGACCAAAAAGACAAGCACGGTTTATCCGACCGTATCACCACCGGTGTCTTGGCTTCCGTATCTACCAGCAGGGACGTCAAGATTATCAGCGCCAGTTTAACCTTCCATGGTCGTGTTCTCCTAAACGAAACCGACCTCGAGTTGTCATTCGGACGCCGATACGGATTGCTGGGTGAAAACGGTTGCGGAAAGAGTACCCTTCTCAAGGCTATTGCGGCACGAGAGTACCCCATCCCCGACCACGTCGACATCTACCTCCTGAATGAAGGTGCCCCGCCCTCCGACTTGGGTGCTCTGGAATGGGTTCTCAAGGAGGCCGAGAAGGAGATGGACCGTCTAGATAGACTGGCAGAGCAGCTTCTCGAGGACGAGGGTCCCGACAGCCCCGTTCTGATGGATATTTATGAGGTATGTACACTCACAACGCGACTTCGTAGCTCATACTAATAGAATTGCAACAGCACATGGATAAGATGGATCCCTCGACATTCGCCACCCGTGCTTCCCTCATCCTAACTGGTCTCGGTTTCAACAAGGAAACCATCCACAAGAAGACGAAGGACATGTCTGGTGGTTGGCGTATGCGTGTTGCCCTTGCTAAGGCGCTATTCGTTAAGCCGACCTTACTACTTCTTGACGACCCGACTGCCCACTTGGATCTCGAGGCTTGCGTGTGGCTCGAAGAGTACCTGAAGAAGTGGGAGCGAACCTTGATTCTAGTCTCTCACTCGCAGGATTTCTTGAACGGAGTGTGTACCAACATGATTGATATGCGCAAGCAACAGCTCATGTACTACGGTGGTAACTTCGACTCCTACATCAAGACCCGCAAGGAACAGGAGACCAATCAGATGACGGCCTACAAGAAGCAACAAGAAGAAATCAAGCACATCAAGGAGTTTATTGCCAGCGCTGGTACCTACGCCAACTTAGTGCGACAGGCCAAGTCCCGACAGAAGATTCTCGACAAGATGATTGCAGATGGTCTTATCGAGGAAGTTAAGGAGGAGAGGGAGTTCAAATTTAGATTCACCGACGTTGATAAGCTGCCTCCTCCCGTCCTGTCTTTCGACGATGTCACATTCTCGTACTCAGGCGAGGCAAAGGACGACCTCTACCGCAACATCGATCTTGGTTTCGATATGGACTCCCGAACGGCCCTTGTAGGTCCCAACGGTGTCGGCAAGAGTACTTTACTGCGCCTAATGACAGGCAAGCTCTCTCCGACTTCTGGATCCGTTCGTCGTCACACACATCTTAAGCTTGGACTGTACTCTCAACACAGTGCTGAGCAACTCGACTTGACCAAGAGCGCTTTAGACTTCGTCCGCGACAAGTACCGGGAAAAGTCACAAGACTACCAGTATTGGCGTCAAACCCTTGGCAGATATGGTGTATCTGGTCCTGTCCAGACTGCTCTGATGGGCACCCTCTCTGAAGGCCAAAAGAGTCGAATTGTGTTTGCCCTCCTTGCCATTGATTCCCCCAACATGCTCCTCCTCGACGAACCTACAAACGGTCTTGATATCCCGACCATTGATGCCTTGGCGGACGCCATCGACCACTACAGTGGTGGTGTGATTGTCGTTTCCCACGACTTTAGGTAAGAATTCCCTTCTGATTGAACACTATGCAATTAAATACTAACACATGGGATAGATTGCTGGACAAGATTGCCAAGCAAATTCTAGTGTGCGAGAACCGAACGATCAAGCCATGGGACGGCACGATAGGAGAGTACAAGAACTACCTGCGGAAGAAGATGCTGGCTGCCGGTGCTGTCTAAGATACGCTCTCTTTTCATACTTTACCTAAACTTGGTTTGGTTGACCGTGCGGACGTCATCGGTCGCCCAACAGATCTTCGTGCTGTAGCTACAAAAGCAGGAAGGCATACATAGGGGTCGCGGCTCAGAGGTCTATAGATTGGGCAACGACGCATTAGAGCCGCAGCCTAGGATTTGAAAAGCTTTGCTTTGAAACGGGGCCAGGCAAGCCGCGGGAAGCAGGCGCCAGCAATGCGCTGGGTTTTCGCGGACTGGAATAGATTAGATGAATTAAAAAATCTTTCTCGTGCGATTGCGGTTATGAGGGCGACTGTCTACATAAGTTTGTACTTTGACCTTTCTGAAGTTTACTCCTATTGGGATACGCTTTCTTGCTATACATATGTGACTATTCGACCACACAAGTTGTCATCACTACTACTACTCCTCCCTGCAATGACGCCCGAAAAATAGTCTCTGAGAGGAAGCTCATCTCCACCCTGTTCGTCGCATAGTGACCGTCCCTACATAGCTCAGGAGTAGTGATATCTCTAGACCACTTCACTCATGATCGTCACGATCACTTGCTAACATAATACTCAATCTCATGTACCCTTCATCCCCCGTCACGAACTAGCCCACACCCAACCCATATATTACCAAACCTCAACGCCTAGCCTACGGATCCATACCCACATCGCACGCAAACTCTTCTCATGCCTACCCACCGTCGTGCCCTACTTGATAAAGCGCCCCAGACGACGCCATTTTCATCCGGCAAAGGCCGCTTGGCCCAATGGTTAAGGCGTCTGACTACGACCGAGCACGGTGTCTATCTATCTCACGATATACACACACAAAAACGTTGCTTGACACAGCTAATCAGGAGATTCTGGGTTCGACTCCCAGGGTGGCCTCTTCTTTTACCTTTTTTTTAACCTTTTTGCGCAATTTTGCGGCGCGCTTAGTGGATGCGCTGTGGAGCTTAGGAGGAGGGAAGAGGGCTGTGGGCTAGGGCTGCTGTTCGTTTTGCTAGGTGGGATAGATAGATAGAACTCGTGGAGCGCGAGATAGGTGAGATTTAAGCATGTATAAAAAGAAGTAGATGTCAATTCGCCTATCGCTTTCTGCCAAAACCATTCATGTTCGAGGCCAAGAAGCATCACTAGAGATGGTAAACCGGTGTAGGGAGACGGTAAGGGACCAAAGCCCATACGATTGGGAAATGCCATTTGGAGGTTGGGCATGAAGATCTAGGAGTAACTGAGACCTTCGTCGTTGCCCAACGTATAGCCTATTACATCTAATGCAGAGATTAATGGATTACCTCGCAGCAACTTGTGCTTCCTACAGTTCGATATGATATGATCGTGACTTCAGTTGCATTCACTGGCAATACGTGTAGATACCTGCGTACCCTGTACCTAAGACAGAGAGCAATTTCAGGCACAGCAATCATCATCACCACCATCAATCACCATAGCTCAACTCAACTCCATTCAACGGCCTCAAAAGGCATGCATTTGATTGATTGCTGACTTCGTCCTTCTATCGTAATCCTACAACGACAAAAAGGACTTTTAGCCCTCGAAGAAACTTGCTTGGTAAAAAGAGCAATCCGGTTTTCCCCCGGTTTTGATTTTGCAAAGTCTAGTCGCCTAGGTGCGACAATTTTTTAGGCCACCCCCTTTCTCTCTCTCACTCCCCCCTTTGTGAAAAAATGACAATTAACTAAGCTCTATGAATGTTTGTGTTCGTTCCCGCCAAGAGCCCGTCTCTGCATGTAAAGTCGATGCCAGTAGTAACGCCGCGATCCCTCTTATTTTGTACAAGGTCCCTAACTTCTGTTGTGAGAAGTGCTATTCATGACCTGATGGTAGTGTAACTGATAACCCTTAGTAATGGGTTATATATCGATCTCGCCGTCAGCGATGGCAAGTCGCTGCTTGGTTGTTTTGGCCTTCTTGCTGCCTCCTTTACGCTTCTTGGCGGCTTTCGCATCTCCGGCCTCCACAGGAGTAGCGGTGCCAGAAGGTTTGTTGCCATCATCGAAATGACCCTCACCTATAACGATAGAGTTAGCATCCATGTTTATTTCACCAGATCTACCTAATTCATGTAGATAACTTACCCTCGTGGTACATCTCATCCAAGCTGACTGCCTCCCGCTTTCTTTTATTGCCACCACGCTTCTTGTTCTGCTTGTCCAGCTCACCGCTTTCGAGCAATTCCTTCTCACGTTGTTCGATGAGCTCGGCTTGCTCGTCGTCGGCAAGCCACATGGCAATATCGCGGTTGCGGTTCTCGGGCGGGCGACGACCGCTAAAGTCGACACCGCGGGCTCCACCTCCCTGGATGACAACACGTTGGACTTCCTCCTTCTGCATCGCACGCTTACGAAT
The DNA here is from genome assembly GCA_000931505.1 of Hypoxylon sp. E7406B. NCBI lineage: Eukaryota > Fungi > Ascomycota > Sordariomycetes > Xylariales > Hypoxylaceae > Hypoxylon > Hypoxylon sp. E7406B. Next base: position 69,888 of record JYCQ01000227.1, on the reverse strand, counting down.
ACGTTCTTCGATAGTGCCGCGAGTGATGAGACGGTAGACTGTAACCTGCTTCGTCTGACCGAGACGGTGAGCACGATCCATAGCCTGAGAGTCAATAGTAGGGTTCCAATCGCTGTCGTAGAAGATGACCGTATCGGCGGATGTAAGATTGATACCAAGACCACCAGCACGTGTCGAAAGCAAGAAGACGAAGATGTCGGGTCGGGTCTGGAAGTCGTGGACAGTATCACGTCGGTCTTCTAGCTTCGTCGAACCATCTAGTCGACAGTACTTGTAGTTGCGGTAGGTAAGATATTCCTCCATGAGGTCAATCATTCTCGTCATCTGGAAGTACAACAGTACACGGTGGCCTTCCTCCTTCAGCTTGAATAATAGCTGGTCGAGTTTAGCCAGTTTTCCGCTGTCGGTGACGAAACGACGCATGCTCGGGACGGTGATATTTGTGAATCGTCGCTTCTCGCCGTCTGGCTGAGGTAGCATCGCAGGTGGCGGGTAGCGCTCGATCGGAACCTTCTGCAACACCAGACTCTTCTCCTCAATCAAGTTAGGCCCATAGAGGAGCTTGCGGATTGGCATGTTGAACAGCGTGTCTTCGCGCTCGGCGACCGGGGCTCGGGTGCCCTCGCATGAGACTTCAATGGGAGGAGCGGAAGCTCCAGGCAAAGCGGCTTGTTCAAGTCGGCCAAGGCCAGAATCCCTCCATGCTCCCTTGGAAATGTTCATGAGATTTTCGAGCACCCCTCCGTTTGTTATCTCAGCCAGGGGCTTGCGGTCGCCTCGAGCGACAATCTGGAGTAACGCATGAGCGGGCGTATAATTCTTCTCGCCTTCCTCATCGTATATCACGTTCATTCGGCCAAGTCGATTCTGCTTCTTGGCTAAGTCTGTAGCTCGCGAGAAGAGATCTTGATGAGTAGCTTTGTAGGCCTCTTCGGGGCTGACATCAGCGAATCGAAGGAAGGAGAATGCTTCGTTCCCGGATATGCTTTCGCGTATGTTCTCCGGGGTCCAAATGTTCATCAGATGGTTCAGGTACTTATTCCTAAAGCCAGCCTTTTCATTGTCCTTTCCAGCTTTGTGCAGCCGGCCACCTTCAGTCCAGACAAGGCGTGGCAGATTGTACTCGATGAGATTTCGGGTCGAGTAACCGACTGACACATTGTTTCCCTCGCGAACGAACGAAGCAGTCTCGGCAAAGTAGCCGGTGAAGAAGGGGCTGGTCGTGTCTGCACGCTCAAATAGGTCAGGATGATTACACACTTTGCGGAACTGCATAACAAGGTTCATCAGTGTGCCCGAATCTTGGTCATCTCCAAGAGTCGCCTTCTCTATCAGATCCATGATACTGATCTGATTTCGCAGGTTCCTGTAGTAAGCGCGCTGTCGGTAGGTAAGCTCGCAGAACACGTCGAGTTCTATCTTGTCACCAAGCTCCTTTTGCACATGCTTCTTGACACGGCGCAACATGAACGGTTTGAGGATCAAATGCAGCCGCCTAAGCTGGTCCTCATTAAGGGTCGTGTTKCTTTGGGCGTGAGATTCGATATCCTTAGAAAACCATTCGCTGAATTCGTCGTGTGAATCGAACAAGGAAGGCATGATGAAGTGTAGAAGGGCCCAGAGTTCTTGCATGTTATTTTGAATGGGAGTACCCGTGAGAAGAAGTCGGTTACGGCAGTGAAAGCCAAGTAGACACTTCCAACGTGAACTTTGTGAGCTCTTGATAGCTTGCGCTTCATCAAGGATCATGTATTGCCAGCGCATCTTCTGGAAGTAGGCAACGTCTGAGACGACTAGTTGATAGGATGTAACCAGGACGTGGAAAGGAGCATCCTTCCGGTAAGTGTTGTGCTTGCGATCCCAGAACTTACGCAGCACCTTTCGATCATTGGCGGTACCCCAGTACGGCAGAACCTTGAATTCGGGAACGAATTTCGCGATCTCCTGCTGCCAGTTGTGGAGAGTAGAAGCCGGCGCGACTACCAGGTAAGGACCCCAGATGTCGTGAACCTCGGCGAGGTAGGCCATGACGGAGATAGACTGGACCGTCTTTCCGAGACCCATTTCGTCGGCCAGAATACCGTTGATGCCCTGTTCGTAGAGATTGGCGAGCCAATTCAGGCCTTTCAACTGGTACTCCTTGAGTTGGCAGTTTAGCAACTTCGGCTGCTCGACCGTCACATCGCCAAGACCGGTCGGGTTTTGGAAGTTCATCTCGCCGTCTTCATCCATATCGTTGTCAGTCTTGTTAAAGCTTCGTGCTTTCTGCTGCGCTTCTGCAATGGCGCTCTGAGCATTTGCCATAGCGGCCTGTCTCAACGTCTCCTCATCCTCAGCGTCGAAGTTCAGCTGGCTGAAATCTGTAACCTTCCCGGCGGGCGCGTCTGTCGGTTCGTCGATATGAACATTAGTCGGCTTGGACACGGCGTTAGCATCTGGAGCGATATCCGGGTTATCAGTACTACGCTCCACCTCGTCCGTCTTGATCTTCTTGCCGATGAAGTGAGAGTACAGTTCGGTCTGCGAGATCAAGAAGTTGAGCTTTCTCTTCTGACGTGCAGCTTCACGATCAGCTTCCTCCTTGCGAGCGTTCTCGAGCTCTTGTCTCTCTGCCGCCTTGCGTAGATCACGTTCTTCACGTTCGTTGCGTTTCCAGAAGCTCATCATATCACGCATACAACGCTTGGCACGGGCTTGAAGGTCTTTCGTTCCCTTGTTGGTACGAGCTTGCCATCGTTTAGCCTCTTTCGAAGCCAGTATAGCAGTCTTTTTGAGGTTCGAGGCCTTCGTAGCGTAAGAATCACAAGCCAGCTTATACGTTTTCGGAACATCTTTGCGGGCAAGGTCACGCCAGATCTGATCGTAAATCTGATTGTAGCCTTTGGACTGGAACTTGGACTCAAGAGGATTAGGCGGAGGTTCTTCAACCGACTTCTCCTTCTCCTTTGGTTCCTTTGCAGTAGCGTCCTTAGCTTCCTTGTCCTTCTCTTTCGGTTCCTTGGACGAGGTCTTGCTCAACTTGATTCGGATCTTGGTCTCTTCCTTCGTGGGTAACTCCTCGCCTGCATCAAGAGCAGCTTGAGCAGCGATGGCTGAATCCTTCTCCGCCTGCTTTTGCTCCTTAGACTTCTTCGGACGATTACCGCTGCGACCTTTGCCCTTGGCCTTATTGCCGGCTTCTAGTTCCATAGCCTGGAATGTCGACATAGTACCACCCTCCAGGTTCAGCTCGAGGGGTGCCAGGTTGCGCGCCGGGCCCTTAATGCCCTTTTGCAAGATCAACTTAGTCTGCTGTGCCTTCTTGTTGGCACGTTCCGCATCCCGTAGGTATTTCGCGCGTTCAGCCTCATCTTCGGCAGCGAGTGCCTTTGCCAAGGCAGCTTCTTTCTGCTCGATTGTGACTTGCATAGACTTTTCTCTGCGTCGCTTTCGTTGCATGTCCTTCTTGCGCTCCTTCTCGGCGAAAACCTCGCGCTCTCGGACCTCTTGCAAGGCTTCATCGTAATATAGTGTATCGTATCGACGCTTGCCGTAGTTGGCATGGTCACGCAACTTGCTTGACAGAGTACTAGCCAAGTCCCCTCGCCGGACAACCTGATCTTCAGATTCAGCTTGTTCTAGGTCGAGCTTACGCTTTTTCATGCGTCCATGGAAGAATTCTTCCTCGGCTTCGAGCTCAGACAAGTTGACATCTTCCATCTCAGCATCAAGTTGTTCAAGTAGGTTCTGGATTTTCTTTTCCTTGTCGGCCGAGAGGGCCTTTGGTTTGACCTGGCCATTGACCTGTCTCTTGGGGGCCCTGGTAGGTGTGTCCTTGGCATGATTCGCGGATGACCGACGCGAATCCTTCTTGGAATTGCCTTCCGAGTCCTTTAGAATTGACTCGCGTCCCTTACTCTTACGAGCTGGCTTTTCCTTAAGCTCCGCCATGATGGGGGCTTTCGGCTTCGGAAGAGGTTCGGCGCTGGAGAGAATGTTGGAGAAGGACATCAACTCGGCTGCACGACTCGGGGTCTAAGAGGAGATGAGGTCAGCAATTGTTATCATTATCATTATTCAATCAATCACGACAGGTTAGGTGGAGATGATAGGTACGACGTGTTATTGGTCACACTTACATTTGATGAAGAAGTCGGCTCTGGATTCAATATTGAAGGTAGAGATGGTGCCGGTGTGGGAGTGTGGCGATTGGTAGATGTAATCGTATCCAGTGCAGCACGGTTGTGACGCGAGGGGGGAGAACCCAAATTAAGGGCTTTGTTAGAAGGGCTGGTCGGTCGGCCGTCGTTTTTGGGGTGCGAGTGCGAATGCGGGCTTCGTGGATATTTTGCATTCACGGGCGAAGGCGAGCCGTAACCATTATAATATGTGTTGGAGTCGTTCTTGGATTGAGGGTATTCATATGGGTCGGGTCGCTGAAGGGAGAAAGGTTAGTCAGGTAGGAAAAGTTGATGGTTCAGATGAGAAATTGGTCGTAATCAAAAAATTGATGATGGTCCTTGTCTTGGTTGAACACCGACCAAGAGGATGGGTGTTCGCACCGCCACTAAGCAAACTTGGGTATTTGGAATGTTAGGAAGTAAAGTTCAGGTCGACAACGGTTTTTTTTTTGGACTCTTTTCTTTTGGGAAGGCTCCCTCACAGTGTCATTCGCGACGCCATGTAAGATGTTTAATTGTTGCAAAGTCGCGTTGGAGTTTTGTATGGGTATTGTGGGTGTATGTAGATGTACAAGAAATTGTTCTAAAAAGCTTACCTGCTTTGACCAGTTGTCGGAAACTCTCCTCTCTCTGGTGGTGTCAGTAAGCGGATCATAGAAACTCCCCGGTGCCTTTTCTCTGGAGGGCTGATGGTAATCGGGAGGCGAGAGGTGTCCGGATGTTTTGGGAGGTTGCAGTGGCGATGCACTAGCACCGTTCGTGGACGACATGGCGGACGACGATGCCATAATTGAGCTCAAGGCCCCTGGCGGAGGAGCCAGAGGAGGCAGGGACGATGAGGGAGCTCCTAGTAGTGCCGATGACGACGACGATAATTGATGCGACGCGTTACTGAAGGGATGCGCGAGAGAAGTAGTGGTTATGGATAAGGGTCGCGTCGCCGGTACCGAAGTGGGTGATGCAGGCGTCGTGATGGATGATACGGACAAGTTGTGTTTTGGCGATGGAGAAAGGTGGGAAATGGTGGTAGTGTTGTTGGTTGTGGTGGTTGTGGCGGCGGGCTGACGAAAATCTAGTGATTGCGTCGAGGCCGTGACGGTCGGAGATGTGCTATTCCTATTGCTGGTGCTGGTGCTGGTGCTTGTTGCGCCAATGCTTGTACCGGCACCAGCGTTCCCATTGTGGGTGTGGCCGTGAGCGGCGTGATTTGCGCGGGCTGCTGCTGCGTGGGTAATAGAATTGGAATTAGCATTGGCGTCAAGGTTCAGGTTGGCTTTGCCGTTGGAATTGGAGAAACGTGGTCCCAGCGTATCCGAATATGTCATCCCCATATTATTGTTAGCGACCGACTCTGATCCTGATCCTGGCTGTCCTGGATCTCGAGATCCCGGGTGCTGCGATGTAGGAGCGACACCACCCGAACTACTTTTTCTACGATCGTCACCCCGACTATCGTCCGAACGCTGGAGGACAGTCGCATGGAACCCATTCGACGCCATTTTGTCTTTATTCTTTTTAATCCTTTCTCAACCCTCACACTCTCACTAAGTCACCCATGCGCGTCCGGGTGGAAGGGATCGGTTGTGGCTGAATTTCAGACTTGTCTTATGTTCCTAACTCATCGTAACTGATTGCGACGTGGCAGGGATAAGATACGAGGCGTCGACTACTGTTTAAGATGCGGCGACTGAGATGAGGAGACAAGAGAATAATGAGTTGCGTCCCGTCTAGTCAGTGGCCACGGTAATATTTCCTGTGACAACCGGAAAGAGTGCGCGCGTGCGTGGTGGTGGTTCTGGTACTAGTATACAGAACCCGGGAACGTCGTGACGTGAGAGGCCAACGATGTAGGTAAAGTCTAAAGGTAAGGTAAGGTAGGTAGGTATTTGTCTACGGTAGTTCTTTGTCGCAAAGGGTATGCGCAGCGGCGAAGAGATTGCTTTGAAGGGATGTAAGCTTCAACAAGGGTAGATTCAGGACTAGCATTTAATTTCGTGGTAGTTTTGGGTCGATTGGGGCGGAACTTAGTCTAGATCATAGTTGGCGATACATGCGAAATCGTGATGTTTGGGCGATTATACGACTAGTGAATGCGACGGTTCAGTCCGATCATGGATGCGAAAACTATACCCGGTGCGATGCTAGGAAAACCAAGAAAATGGGAAGGAAATAGAAAAGAAAAGGGGAGTGGGAAAGGAAACGGGCGAAGAGCGAAAAAGGTGAAAGGAACAGGCAGGAAAGAGAGAGAGCGAGAAGAAGAGGGTGCAGGTGGACTTGAGGTGAGGGTAGCCGATGTGATGATGACTTCCTCGACCGTATTGCATTGTATGTATCGTATTGTACCTTAGGTAAATGTCCAATGAGGATTCACGATGGCGCTGTGGACATCGTGCCTACCGCCTTCCATGGCATCGCATTGAAAATGGGGGCATTGATTAGCCCGTTTTCGTTACTGCGAGACCTGCAAAGACCTGCAAGACCCGTCCTTGCCCGTTGTCCTCCTGATGCTGTCACTGCCACTGCCACATTCTTCCACTTTTCGCCCTCGCTCATTCACCTACTAGTGGCACCTAGCAGCTGCTGCCGCCAAGAGAAGTTGTTCCGTGACAGTGACGATCGATCCAGACTGGGGGATGCAGGCTGGGGACTGGAAAACCAAGACCAGGTCCAGACCCAATATTCTACCAGTCACAGGGCTTCCATACAAAATCCCAAGGAAAAAAAACCCTCCACACAATGTCGAGCTCGAGAGGACCCCTGTCTCCCGCTCATCCAATTATGAATCCCTGCTCACACTCGTCTCCGCACTACCCATTGCGACTCTAGTTGTTCTCGAATAGGTAAGCGTCGCCAAGGCTGAAGAAGGCGACGACGAGGGAGAATTATTTGAAGTAAAAAAAGAAAAGCAATGCAGAAAATCGAAAGCGAGGGAGCGGCATGGTAAAAAGAATAAAGATTGTTGATTAGGTACCTAAAGCCACCATAGAAGCAGAATGTCTTACTTCCTTGATCTTCGTATTCAGCTAGAAATGCAGGTGTGGTGTGGATAATGGGAGGTGTTGAATCGGTTGAGTCGCGCAGTGGAAGGGATTTACCTATTACATGCTAGCAGCGAACACGGCTTGGGACCTTAAGACCTTGGGACGCTCAATGTCGCCATTCGCAGAACCCAATCCAATCGATAAGGCGGACCAGCCAACGAATCTCCGGAGCAGCCGCAATTTACAATACGTGCATTGCGACGCGATAAGGGCTTATCCTGTTCGGGTTAGATGCGGGTCCCATGCCAGGGGCGTGTAGGAGAAACGCAGCTAACCAACAACATAACACGAAACAGATTGATGCGAAAATCCTCCCGCGAGTGAGAATTTGGAAGAGAGGGAAAAAAAAAAAAAGCTGAGCTCCACGGGTTTCTCCCACCGCCAACCCCCGAAATGCGAAAGGATGCCCACGTTGGGCATTTCCACGATGAATACCTAATGCAAGCGCTTCCGGTATATTGGCCTATATGCATTACCTATCTCGAATTGTTTTCGTCCACACGTATAGTCATTTCTAACGTTTCAAAGGATCACCTGACCTACACACACATACAGCGACAGCCTCCCAATTCAGGCAGTTCGAACGAAGGATGACAATTATTATCTCCGTTCTTTATGTAACTCCGTGCTTATTCCATTCCAGCAGATGTGAAATACACGCGTCCACCAGGAGCCCAGAGTGGCAAATAGACCACCCTCATATTATAGTCCTACGACACGAGGCTAGGCAATCATTTACTCTCTCTAAGCACGCCACAGGAAACACAAGCTGAAATATCATGTATCATCAATTGACCTCATACCTACCTAAATAGTAGTTAAACGCGAGCAGGATCTGAAGAAGAGCCCATCTCCATCCAATGTAGCCCCTTATCCCCTATCTCCACATAAAATAAACCCTAGTTGATAATAATAATAAATGAGCGACAGAAGTGAAGTATGCATCCAAACCCCTCCCATTTGTACGGTCCCTACTCTCCCCATCGTGCAGATTACGCGCCTGCGGGGCGAGGAAGGGAGAGAGAGAAGGAGAAGAGAGACGAGGGACATTCCATTAGATCATACGCCAGCTGCGGTGCACGCGGCTGTCCTGGCTGCGACGAGCCTCAGGGCTACCCCGCCAGCTCCAACCATCGTCATGCTGTTTCTGGCTGTGCGGCTCTTCAACTACAGCTCCCGTAGGTTGAGCTGTGGGATATCCAGCGGACGACGATGTGGTCTGGGGGTAAGTGGCAAAGGTCGTAGAGACCGTCGAGGAGCCCGTCGCCGCGTCCGCGGAAGAGGTAGCGGTCTCAATCGGGAAGCAAATCTCGCTGCCGCCGTAGCCGCCAGCGATGCATGTGGTGGAAACCGACGATGAGGACGCAGTCGCGGCCTCGGTGCTACCAGTAGAGTACGTAGAAACTAAAACTGGAGGGCCGACAGTCACCGTGCTGGTGCTGGTGCTAGGGGTTGGTGGACTACTTGGGTACCCAGAAGTCGAAGGAAGAGTGGGGTATGTCTCAGTGCTGCTTGTAGAAGACGTAGAACCACTCGCGGCGCCCGTACTTCCGGTCGAGTAAGTTGAAGTGCTGCCGCCTGGAAGAGGTATGGTTGGATAGCCGCCCACCGAAGTCGACGTGCTGCTGCTACCAGTTACAGCCTCCGTGCTTCCCGTAGAGTAGGTATCAATAGAACTCGATGGCGGGGTGATAGTGACAGTCGATGTGCTAGTAAAGACAAACGGCAAACTGGTAGGATATCCATTTGTCGAGGATTCGCTAGTTGAGCCAGTGCTGTAAGTTGAAATCGTTGAGGGCACAGAGATGGTGTAACAGGTGTAAGTGTAGCCGCCGTACACTGGCACTTCGCCGCAACTTGTAAACACAGCGGGACTTGAGCTAGTAGCAGGTGCCGTTGCCTTAGACGAAGTAGTTCCAGGATAACCAGATGTTACCGTGTTTGAGGTACCTGTGCTACCTGTCGGGCTAGATGCTGGATAGGTTCCTGTGCTATTCACCGGAGAAGTCGAGGAGGACCCAAAGGACGAAGGCACAGATTTGACGGTGGTAGTAGTTGTAGAGCTCAAAGTAATTGTATAATTAAAAGTGGGTGTGCTATATGTCGACGATGTAACAGATCCGTAGCTAGCACTATATGTACTAGGAGAGGTAGGATAGGAAGCTGGTGAGCTATTCGATGTGCCTATGGTAATGGTAGTGCTATAAGAATACGAATTGCTAGTGCTCGAACCAACTGTGGGATACGTCCCCGTTCCATAAGTGCTAGATGAGGCGCTGTATGTAGAAACGGTTGAGGGGGTGCTAGTATATCCTGTCGGTGAGGATGAGCTTCCAGTCTCAGTACTCGAGGTTTGATATGAAGAGACTGAATAAGTGTGAGACCAAGTCCAGGAGCTAGTAGTAGAGTTTGAAGGAATGATCGAAGACTGCGTACTAGACGGAATTAGAGTCGAAGTGTTGTAACTCAAAGTACTTGATCCATATGCATCCGTACTAGAAGCCCCATAAGTGGATGTATCAGTTTCGCTCGACGGGATAGAAACTGTGACCGTGGAAGTAAGAGTATAGGGCCCCGGTGAAGATGGCAAAGTGCTAACTGGATAGGTCTCAATAGACGACGTGCTGCCCGAAGATGAGCCTGTAGCTGCAAGCGTCGATGATGCACTGGACAATGGACTCGACGTAGACGGGTAGTTGAGAGTAGCGCTGGTGTTGGTGAAAGTTGGTGAACTTCCAGCAGACGAATTAGTCCCAATACTAGACTCCTCGGTGCTATAGTGTATTAATACATGATTCTACCGCCGAAATGGCTACCACAATAGTGTTTGACTTACCATGTACTGCTTGAAGATGCGGTGGGAATCTTTAACGTCGAACTTGTAGTCGATCCATTGCTGTAGGATGAAGTCGACAGTGTCTGGGTGTCAGGGATAGTCAAAGTGGAAACCAAGCTAGAAGAGAAGTAGGGGACACTTGTCACAGAGCTCTCGACCGACGTTATCGATTCACTATAGGAAGATGACTTGGTGACGGTGATAGTGGTGCTTGATGTTAGATAGATAATAGTATTAGTCGACGAAGCGGATTCAGATTCAAACGGAGACGTTGATGAAGTCCCGAATGTGGAAGTTGGGTACCCCGGAAAGCCCGAGGGTGTACTAGAGCATCCGGTGAAGATGGTCACGGTTGAAGCGCAGTTGCTTGCACACACTGTTACCGTCGTAGTTACAGTCTTTCCTTCGAGCTGCTGAGGCAGGGCACTGATGAGTGCAGAGCTGGCCATACATTAGTATGATGTGGTCAATACTTGAATTCGGAACCATACCCCAGGCCTAGAAAGGCCAAGCGAGTGGAAAGACGCATTGTCGAAATTCTCGAGGAGTGTATTAGTGGATGAAACGAGTGTGAACCCCTCGAGTACGCAAGAGTCCTGGAGAACACAATTTAGATTTGCTTCTGGCTCGGGTAAATTTCCTCTCTTTATAGATCGAATAACCCCCCGGCTTCATGCTATCAGATCGCGTTTACGTAGACACACATGGCTTCGACGTGTTATGACAGCATCTAATATGTCGTTGGTCACTACCACAAGGGGGTTTGTGTGGGTCTATGATATTCGTATACACCGGGACGGCCTTAGATCCCATGCGGCATCCCGACGGAACAAGCTTCATGACATGGCTATCTAAAGACAGATACGATTTCAAATTAAGTAAGTGGCGTGTAGCTATTAGCCACAGTAACGCAAAGTAGTCGAATTTTTTAGAATCTTTACCTAGAGAATGACTACTTTAAGACAGGACCTTTCCAACGCCAGAGTTATCAAGATGTTCCAATTAGACTATTGGACCGGTCTCGCGACCATGTGTCTCATACGCACGTTTCCCCATAGGTAGCAGACACAAGGTTGTCCGTTGTCCCTCGGCGCCGGGAGCCCAGATTAGAACTCGCTTGCAGTGTGAAACGTCATTGGACCCGGGATAGAGCCGCGAGCTAGTTGTCGATATAGCGGTTGACTGCCTTTAAGCGATCCGTGACTTCTATACTATTTGGGCTGGCAAACGAGTCGCTCGGCTTAATTGATGTTTAGTTTGCTTGACATTACTCGGCTGATTTGTGTTCTGCAATCCCATGAGCAAACAAGCAGTTTACCAACACCAAAGACTGGATCTTGTTCAACATGAGGTCATATCCCAGCCCCCTGGCATGATCACAGGTACACGATATAAGCCCAATCAAATGCAGAGGTCCGTTGCACTACGATTCTTATGCGGAGCTACATCAATGTCTGAAATTCAGCTCAATTACGATAAGTACCTACCTAGATATAACCCATGTGCTGTGAATGGTTCTTGTCACATTTAATTCACTCGTAACCTTTCTGAAGGAGTACTACTACTAATGAAATTGTTCCTTGCATATTTCAATCTTGAGTGAGCTGACCAACATCAAGTGGAAAGTTGCTTCAATCGTAATTTTATGTACCTATAGGTACCTAACCTACCTTTCAGCTGCTGGATATGCAGGGCCCCGATTCCGTCCAACAGTATACAGGAAAAGTGACACCTACTGGGTAACTGAATCGGCTGGGCCAATTCGGTACATAAGAGAGAAGGATGGAAGAGCATGTTCGGAGGTAAACGTATTTAAGGGGTCAATCTTTGGTCATACTTGACAAACAGCTGTATGTTGAGTGGCTACGTAAGGTAGGTCCTTAGGCAATTAATGGAAGGAAAAACTCGGCGTTGATGGGTGAAAAGTTCCATACCCCTATGTACCTAGACACAAGAACAGGAAGAGCGATCAAATTTACGGGAGAAGGTATGCTGCCTGCCGTATATTTACCCTTTAGACATACGGAAACCTCCGAGCCGTGATGGAGTATTGAGGCCCGAGGCGTGGGGKATTTTCTTGGTTCAAGGTTAGATACATGTAGGCGGATTGACGCACGGGTATAGCTGCGGATAGACTAGGTATTTTAATACGCCGAGTTTTTGTGGCCATGCTACGTGTTAAAATGGAGTCTAGTTACCGTGAAGTATCGGTCAGGGCTGACCTAGGCAGCGATCCGTTCACCTCAGAATACATGTTTCTCTATCTTCTTTACCAGGCGGCGAAGGTTGAATATACAAGAGTGAGACATTAAATGAATGTGGAGAAGGCCTCAGAAATTATGCGCAGAATTGTGCCACTTTGACACAGCTTTCGATGTCACGTATCAATTCGTATCTCTCAAAATGGACTCACTTCGGGTGACCTGATGAGTACATGCTCTGTACCAAGATGCTTCGTGAAGAGTTCTCTCATCGTAGAGCCTCGTGGTCAGCTCAGTGCCTCGTGCGTGGAGGGTGGAGGGTGTACGGTGACATGCCAGAATTGCGTGGGAGTCGTTTGTGCGAGGTAGATATCGGTACATGTATCTGTCCGTAGGCAACTAGGTGACATATGCACAACTCGGCTACGTGCCTACAGAGCCACATGTTAAGTTAATGGGACGCCTAGAAGGCGGCAGCCAGCACCACTCCATCGCTGGGTGTCATTTACCACAGAAATATCCAGGGTCTATTCGGGTAGCGGATTCTGGGAGACGGAGAGGTGGATCTCGAGATTGTGACACTGACTCCGGAGAGCGTCGGGACGATAAGTCAGCAGGGTGTGGTGGTTCAAGTGTGCTCGAACTGATCACTCTATTTAAAATGCTCAGTTTGCCGACAATTGGGTGATCCCGTTGGCCACTCCGTACTCCTGGGACTAACTTTCCTAAAGTATTACCCGATATTTTGGTCGAGGTGGCTCGTGAGCTGTCGGGTTGCTCGAGATCCTGGGTCGATCTCCCGCGATTGGACCCAGGTTTCGTCAAATCAGGCGGTCTCGGTACTGTTGGCCGTAATAAGCCTTGAGGCATGGAAGTATGTAAAGTTATGATTGATCTTAGGTTCTGAGACGGGATAATCCAAGCAAGCTTGCAAACGAAATTGAGGTGTGCCCACGTAGGGGGTCGATGGCCACTCTTCGTAGATGGGAATTCGGGCTCAGGGGAATGAAATGTTTTTATCCCTCATGAACCGCCCTACCGAAGGGGTTCGCATCACCGCCGTCCACCGCACACGTTGTGCAACAATGGCTCGACCTCAGGTCTCAGGAGGATGATCTATTGTCAACCCTATTTCAGGACTAACGGTAGAGATATTGATGAGATTAAGCAAAATGCCTACGAGCGACTCAAGATCCGATTGGGGGAGCATGTTCCTTGCCAGAGGTTGACTTCCAATTGATCAAAGGCATTCGAGACCTCAATAGTGTATGGGGATACACCGCAGCTAACGTGCTCGGAGACAGGCACTCCAATTTCCACCATTCCTCATTAGCGATCGAGTTGGCTTCCATCTGCAGTACGTTGACGTGCCGAGAATTTGTGAGGCTCGCTGCAATGCCAGATTCACCGCCGCACAGGACAGGCCCAAGTTGGGAGATGTGCGCAATCTCCCCGGTGGCGCGCAGTAGCGCCTGTCGGTATAAGACAAGCCATTCTCAAGGGCGACCAAAACCCGCCGATCATCATAGGGAGCCATTCCTCTAGAGGGCGAAGAACGACGACTATTGACAGTTGTATGCAAGATGGCGCCCAAGCAGCAAAAGAAAAGGTCTCGGAATACAAGGAACACTCGGCCTGGTTTTCAATATATAAGACCGGTGGACGGCCGCCCTCAGTCAACAATTTCTCTCAGCATCCTCAGCATCGAAAACCCCAAAAAAACCAAAGCACTCTCTCGCAACACACACTCGTTTCGCAGTCTCATTACGCTCGCTTTTAAATCCAAAATTCACTCGTTTAAATCCAACTCCACAAAAGGTTAACCAACATAACAACCAATCCAACTTTCAAAATGCAGTTCACCATCGTCACCGCTCTTACATTCGCCATTGGCGCCCTTGCCGTGCCCCAGTTCAATGCAGGTGTCCCCGCCGCCCCGGCCATCCGTCCAGTCCCTGGTGATGTGACTGTCGGCCAGGCTGGTGACACTTGTGGCTCGGACCTCGACCTCAGCTGCTGTGACAAGGTTGACCAGTCCGGTGATGCCGTTAACGAGGCCAGCGGCCTCCTTGCCGGTCTCCTGGAAGGTGGTCTTGAGGGTGGTGAGCTCGGTCTCTTCGATGGCTGCTCCAAGTTGAACGTTGCTGCCGGTAAGTGTCCCTTGTTCGATCACATCTCTCTAATCCGTCACTAACACACCCCATAGTTATTGGTCTTACCGACATGCTTAACAGCCAGTGCAAGCAGACCCCCGCTTGCTGCCAGCACTCTGGCATGGGACAGGTCAGTCCTCCATTTTCACCCCTTCTAACTGACCATCATACTAATGCATCCTACAGGAAGGACTTGTCAACGTCGGTCTTCCTTGTGTTGCCCTTGGCAGCGTCCTGTAAATGCCAGCCTCGTATCAATACGCCTTGCATAATCGGTGCATAGCATTTGGGGAAATGAGATATGTGGGGTTGTAATGTTGGGGAGAGTGCCAAATTGTATTGTTTAGCCTGCTTTCCGTGCTTTAGTAATTCCAACTTCAGTCGCTCGTTAATCTTTGTCTTCTTGCTTCCGTGCGCATCCATGGTCCCTCATTGAAGCTACTACCATCCCTCTCGCCTTTCCTCCCTCTCCTCTACCCTTCTTATCGTTTATTTTCGTTTCCTTTATTCCACAACAACCCCTAATCCCCCATCTCCTTCAAGTTCGAATGTCTCGCATCTCACCGCCATGTTCAGCAACCGGTTACTGGTATCGTCTTCTCTAGTGGCCTCTCAGTACAGAAATAGTGCTCCCAGAGCGCTGGTCGTGACTGTAGCGTAGTGACTTGGTCTCAAACCAATTCTGAAATCTCGTGTCTCTTCTACCAAAATCAAACGTCCTACCCAAGTGGTATCATGCCCCTGCGCCGGAATATTCCTTAAACATATCGTAACCCTCGTAAGCGTCATATAATATCGGTTTGTGCCATGTTAGCATGCCAATTTGGCGAGGTAGATCAACTGTACGTCTAGTACTTCATTGTCCAATTGCAGTAACAGCTTCAACTGCGAGGCGCTCAACTCGGCCAATATATAGCTTCATAACATGGCAAACGGGATCCCCCCAGATTTGACTCCTCAGCTGTTCATCAGTTGCTACCTGGGCAATGACCCCTTCCCGAAGTCTCTCCTCGACGGTTTTATTCCGCTTGACTTTCGAGTCCGAGTCTCCGGATCTCAAAACAACGATTTGTCCGGCGTTGCTCAAGGTGCTTGGGGGGACTTTCCATATCGGACCTGGAGTTTTGGATTTACTTGACTTTGAAGAGTGCGATGAGGAGCGGCCGGACTTCGCAGAAACCTTTGATGTTTTTGAAACAATAGAAGTGCTAGAATTATTGCCATGGACCTTTCCGTGTTTTGAAGATGAGTTTTTGGGTGGCAAAAGGTGTTTCCCCGACTCCTTGGCCTCTGTGGGGGCTGGGGCGGCGAAAAGTTCAAGTAGGCTCTTCACGTAGGCTTTATCGGCCCTCGCGACCGGGTCTCCTTCGTTGACAAATGTCAGGAAAAGGAACTTCTTAAAGTCGGACCCGACTGGCTTCTGTAAAGGATAAAGGGAAACTGGCGGCGTTCCGAATGTGATGCAGTGTACTCTCTTAAAGAAACCAGTGAGTATGTTGAGCTCTGATGATGCAGCCTTAGACGTGGATAGCATATGCGCGTAGAGAAGGGATGCGACGGCGCCGCCGGCTGAGTGACCAGTAATGAGAAGTGAATATGAACACCGTCGCGAATCCTCTTCTAAAAGATGGCGGAGTCTGGCAGCTACTGGAGAAATCATCTTTCGTGCCACTGATAGAAATCCTGCATGGCAGAAATTGTTAGGGTCGTCCTGAGCTCTGTTAGAATATGCTGAAACAGACGTTCTCGGAATTCTTGCACTCACCAGGAAGCCAACCGGCGCTGTCGGTGCCGTGTTTAGGTTCACGGACCAGTCCATGAAAGTCGCCGTTCCCCGAATGGCGAAGACGATGGTGTTTTTGTGATCTACGGCAACAGATTTGATCCGCATAGCTTTAGTTCCAGTCCTCCAATCAGCATCAACATGGGTATCCCGCTCTGCTCCATGTGGATTCTCATACACCCTCTCCGAGTAGTGTGATGCAAGACATACGAGGGCGTATGTCGGGATATATCTAGTGGACATCAGTGCTGGAACCATCGAAGACGTAGAAGGGATCATACAAACGAAGGGTAGGTAGATCTCGGGGAAGCTTCGAGTTTGCATATAGCTCTACCTTGGCGAAGTAACCTCGAGAAGCGAGCGATGAGGCTATTGCACTCGCTTGACCTTTTGGGGTGTCCTTCTGCGCTTCCTTCTTGCTCTTCTTCGCGGCTCCCTTATGTAGGACGACTTCCTGTGCTGGTTCATTTGGTGGAGATGGCGCCGGATGAGACTGGTACATGAACAAGTCATTCTCATTCCCAACATACTTATCCCGGTCAATCAAGGTAATCACATCATTCAAACTGCTATAAATCTGGTCGCAGATTGCGGCACTCTGATTAAGTAGCTGTGTACCATAGGAATGCCATCTTGGGAGACCATCGTTGAGTATTTGGGGAACCATGTTTCCCGGAATCATCTCAGTTGCTATGTTTACGGCTGAGCCAAGCTTGTGCTTGCTAACAGCATATGCCCCATTGCCATGGAGATATGGGTTGGTTGGGGGTAGATGAGAAGCCGGTGGACCCAAATAATAATGCTGGTTCACGACAATAGGCGGATATGGCCTTTGGTCATGATACTGTGGAGGCGGAGTTGATCCTGGAGGTAATGTACAATTCCATCCGGGAGGCGGTGGTAACGATGGTGGCGGCAGTAGATAACCGGGAGGTTGTCCAGGTGCCGGGGGTTGGTATGATCTATCGTGAGGATGCCATTGCCGTGGAGGTGCCTGTGATTGTGACGGAGTCGGCAACACGGGTTGATCAGCTTTAGACGGCTGAGCTTCTAGTGTTGACTTCTTCTTGGAACGACTGAAGAGTCCCATGGTGACTCATCACCACACCTATATTTTGTGTGTAGGTGTATGCTGGGTAGCCTGAATTGTTGCCGAGAGGCTAGTGGGTGAGCTCATGGAGTGGTGGTTTTGTGACAGCTCTTGGAGACTAAGGATTGAGTTACGGAGCACAAGACTCGAGGAAATAGAATGTCACTTTGATACACAGAGTCGGACGGACAAAGGGGCAATGACGAGGGACCATCGTATTTTTGTCAAATGTGTGTTACAGCAACAATCAGCCCATCATGAATAACCTACACGATCCGCCCCGAGGTGCCTCAAGCGAATGGAAGCTATCAAAGTTGGTGTGTTTCTCAGCGGATATGCCTTGCCGTTTACAGAATACCGATCGTGAAAGAGGGCAGTTCTGGACGGTGATTCGTTAACAGATAATCCCTCAGCCCCAATCAATTCGTCAGGGGTCATGACGGTAGTCCATAGAGGCTGGKCCGGTAAAACAACAGACGAACCACAAGCTTTAGATAGAACAGAGATACAAGCTTATGCAGGTAACATTGCAGGTTTGCCATGTGAATGGTCCCCGCAAAGTGTCGAGGCACCTTGCTGCGACTTGCTAGAGAGCCTAGAGCTATCGAATCTACTGCTTTTGGTGCTTTTTTTCAAGGTTGAGTCACCTATGGTTTCTAAGTGTCGAGGCTCCATGCATATGCATACTGCGACTAGCCGCCGTGATGAGAGACTCCTGTCAGTGGATTGGTGCCTTTGAAATGAAAAGATAAGAGCGCTGATATATGATATATGTGCTGCTCTGATATTGGAATGTGTTTTGACTCGGATAGGAGATACTTTAGTACGTATAGGTGGTGCCCACTGCACACCTGACTTTAAATGGATGCCCTTCGGTGGGAAAAGGCAGAGCGCAAACCATCGGTAAGTAAGCCCCAAGGAGGGTGGAGGGTGGAGGCTTGGGGGCTACCTGTTTGTGGGTCGAAGCCTCACTTGGGCGGTGGCTTGGCATACTGGTAATTTGTACCTACAGTAAGGTATTCCGTACCTGACAATTTCCACTGGAATCAAATAATAATGGTCAAGCCACAGAGTCGAGATCAAGCCTCACTTCGCATCCCCGTTACAAGGATGCCCCCCCCGTCATAGGCTAATCCCCTAATCATCCAGAAACATCTCAGGCGTCGGATTTGGAGGGTCGTTAATGCGACCGGGTCACGATAGCTCAAGTTCGAAGCGCTCGATACTTGTAGTTTCTTCCCACCAACACTTTGAGAAATGTCTCTCAAGACGCTATGGACTTTGTGAGTTCCCTTAACTGTATAGCTCGTTTCAATCGTCATCAAGAATACTAATCATAGCTATAGTGGTCGCGCCTCATAGCTAACACCCGGCTGTCGTCGGGAAGCTCCAGCAAGGATGCCGCACGAGATCCCATCAGACGCCGGCAACGGTTCGAAAAGGAATACGGTCAACTTTTGGTAAGCTCGGAGGTAGCTGCGGCCTGTGATGCTCTAGACTGACTCTTCGAGTAGCACATATGGCGAAACTGTGCAAACCTTGCTCGAGACGAAGATGCTGCCGAAAACGTCGAGATCCGCCTTCAGGGGCTCACCAATATCCTCGCCGACGAGTCTCGACGACCCTTACCCCACCCGTGTATATCATTCTGTGCTACGAAGCAGATCTACGTCCCAATCGCGAAGATAGCGACGCAATCATACAACGAGTGGATTATCAAAGAAGCTGTTCTATTCTTTGCTACTCTTATAGAAAGTGAAGAGGAAGCCTTCGTGGAAAGTGACGCGTTTTCGGCGAGCCTGACCAACCTTCTCGTTCGCATCACAGGCGCCAACAGCTTTCGATTAGGACCCGATACCGAAGTGAAAGTCGTCGAACTAGCATTCAATATCACCACCAAGATTCGACTTGAACCCCACATCCTCTCGGCTTGGTTCAAGTCTCACCCTGAAAGCCATACACATGACGAGAAGACCATAGATCAGAGAGAGAAATTTGCTGGGAGGACGCAGAAGCAAGATTTCCCTCTCTTCTACTTATTGATGGACTATATACACCACGAAGGGAAAATTGGTGATTTTGCCCGGACTGGCTTGCTCTATATCATTGAAGCCGCCTCCTCTTCGGTGGCCCTTGAGCAATGGATAGTGGAGAGCGACCTTTCGACTCTAATGGCTACTGGCCTTGGTGCCTTGTACAGTCAACTCAGTCGAAAGCTTGTAATCGACCMCCCTCCAGAAAATCTCCCTCCAATTCTTGCCTTGTCCGATTACCAGCATCCGACGTCAACCTTCGAGATTGTCAGTTCCTGCAACCCGGACTTCCAGCTACACTTAGAAACATTTCTATCCCACTTGCTATTTTGGCAGGATGTGCTTAACCATTGCCGATCGGTGGAAGTTAAGTCAACCCTGCTCGAGCATTTCCAGGTCATCTTCTTACAACAATTACTGTGGGTGACAAGACTACCTGTGGATAGACTAAGAGCTAACCTTCCAAAGATACCCTTCCCTTTTGGAGTCTTCTGATGTCGATGGAGGCTCATCAGTTGCCGTCTTAACTTATCTTCGACGAATATTAGAAGCTCTAGATCATCCCGATATGATCAATCTTATTCTTCACTACCTACTAGCTCTGCCTGATACAGAGTCATCAGCTCCCTCTGATACCGAGCCATCTGTTAGCGCCGCGCGCAAGCGAAAGTCCATGGACCTTGCTACCATGATGGCTACTAAAGTTGAAACCAGCTATACACCCCTACTGTTTAATCTAGTCGATTTAATTCATTCATGTCTTAAGTCTCGGAACCAACAGACCGTATGTGTAACACTTCAGCTCGTGGCGGCGATCCTTAAGCGGCATCACCGATACGCGATCACAACGCTGCTGCATACCGCGGGTGTTGATAGCAATACTCCGCGCAGAACTGTGGGAGCTCACCAACAAGAAGTCGAGTTCCTCACTACTCTAGCCGAGTCTATCGGCGGACAAGACAATTTCGACGAGATATACGACAGCATTTTGAAAGATAGCATGACGCGTGTAGAGGGTCACCCTTGTTCTCTCAAACTCGTGGCACCGAAACTTTCAACGAACAATCACAAGCTGCCAGCAATACCTGACAGCTTGCCTGGAGCGCCTAAGGATGTTCCTCCCCATACACTGAGCGCGGATGATCCCCTCTTGAACAGTATCCTGGACATTTTCGAGACATTCTTTATTAACCCTGTCGAAATGAACCTATCGGCTACAGAGACTATCATCGATTTGGCGGTATGCGGGTACATATCCGTGGAAGGATGGCTCCTACGCAACCCGAGAAAATATTCATATGAGGAGGATGCAGATGAGGACGCATCTCCGCCTCTGGATCCGGAATCTCCTTCGTTCGCCGACTATGAAAAACTGAAGGCGATTGTCGAGTGCCGTCGCCGCCCAAAATGGCAGGCATCGGCCCTCCCTCGCGTCCTCAATGTTCTGGAGTCCCTTGCTGACCAAGTTGATTTCTTTCGGAACTCGGTGCCAAGGTTTGAAGAACTTCTACAGCAGCGCCGCGAAGCATTCCAAACGGCCGACGCGGTTGTGCTGAACCCGCAACCTCTCCGGCCTAATTCCACCACCGGGGCGTCCTTGCCAGACCAATCAAGCCAGGACGGATCTCGGGCGGCCTCGCCAGCGCGGCCGAGTGCGCTTGAGGGTTTTGCGCAGAGGATATTGTCCGAACTCGGAACCCCAAGCCGATCGGGCAGCCCGCGTGGGCGGAAAGACTCCTTGCGAGGCTCGAGTACGGGATCTGGTACGTCTGGGGCATTTGGGTTCACGTCACCCACCTCCAAACCGACGTCTGCTCCTCCGAAAGAGTTCCCCATGACCTACGAAAGTCCAACTAAGAGCGGACTGGGTCGGTCTTTTTCACCTGGAAGCCACCATTCCGGTCGGGATAGTCCCGTGGCTAGCCAAGCCGCCGCCTTCGCGGCCGTCGACCAAGGAATACTCGCTCGGCAAATCGCTCTGCCGACGCCAAAGATCGAACCTATCCCATTGGATTTCGAGCGTAAGAAGGCCAGTGATGGAGCGCAAGTCGTTGAAGAACAGAATAACGAAAACGAGGGAAAGACAGACGCTGCAGAAGAGCAGGACGACGAAGATGAGAGTGAAATTGTAGATCAATCGATTGTCCCGACGCCCCCTGAAACGCCGCCCGAGGTGAAGACGGCTTCGGTCTCGCATATTCTTACCAACGTTATCATCTACCAGCAGTTTCTATTGGAATTGGCGAGTCTGGTGCAGGTTCGGGCGGGGCTGTTCAACGAGGTCAAGTTTGCCTAGGAGATGTCAGGTTAGATGAATGAAAATACAACATGGTTACCAGGGGTGGCGGTTTCACCAAGTCCCTTTTTCTCGGCATGGAGGATACCACATTTCATCGGCGCTGGAGGTCGCGTCTCGTAGGAATCTGGGAGACTTAGGGGGAGGKGGAGCAATGCTTGCACGTCACGGATCCACGACACACATAGATAAAGATAGATACGGGAGCGCGCATGTTCGCTCCACGAACCTTGCTATTCGGATGCTTCCCGTTGCCTTCACGATAGATACCATTTATTGCATCGATTCTCTTCTGTTCGGAAATGCAAACGATCTATTTATGCTATTCTCAGGCCTCTAGAGAGCCGTATGATGCCTAGTACACCTCGTCCAGCCCATGATGGGTAGGACTTGCATATGTAAATTTCGGTCGTTCAGATGGCGGTGTGCGCACATAGCACCTGCAAGTCTGCACCCCAAATTACGAGCGTAAGGGTTTCCCTAGCCCTATAATGTACCGCATATTCGTCAAGCGGACGTGTCCGGCCTCATCTTTGCTCAACCCCTGGATCCCGTGTTCTCAGTTCCCTCGTTTTGCAGTGAGAAGTCTTAATGGTCCTTGTCCTCGGCTTCCATACCTCGGTTGGTTTCTTCTAACCACTTAAGTAAGTTGCCATGTTGAGCTGGGACGCAAAACATGAATGCATCAAGCTTGGGCCTAGCGTCGGGAGCTGTACTCTGCCACATTTCCTTGATAATGTCGAGCTTCGCGCCCAAATGTAGTCCGACCTCGAAAGCCGAGATTCCAGGCGTTATGCATAGGCGTTCATCATCCTCAAATCCACTACAGACTGGTCGATTATAGGGCAAGAATGGATTAGCACCGTACGCCAAGAGCACATGAGCAAAGTCGCCGTCACCTCGTTTCATGGCTTCCGCCAGCGGCGTTGTGGAATGCTCGGATAACGAATTCACATCCGCCTTGCTTCTTAAAAGCCACCGAATAAAGTCTAAACGTCCCCACTTGATAGCTAGATGGAGCCACTCCGAGGTTTGGTTTGAGAGGTCATCCCCAACACGTGCAAGTAATATTGTAGTGCGAGCTTCGTCTTCGAGTGTCAAAGCGTGCGTAAGCAGGTTAAATACCTTCTCTTTTGGTAGGCCCATGTCGAGGAATGCATTAAACAAGAGTTGTTCGTACTGGTAAGTGTAGAAAGGACTGATCAACTCTAATGCGGCAGAATATACTTTGTCCAGATCCCTCGAAACGGCACCGTGGCAAACGAGTATATAGCAGACCTCAATCATGTCAGAAAGCGCGAGGCATTCACTGAGAACTTGCCCGAGATGATCGGGACCAAAGTTCGACGATGTTGCTATGCCCAAGAGTCTGTCTAGAAAGCTGGGACCACTGAAGTCGGCTATCCACGTCAGAAATGATTTTCCGGTGGAGGCCAGGGGCGTGTCCAGTCTTGCGCCGCCTCTTACGAGAGACAGGATCTTCTCGGACAGGGAGGATATGTTGTCGGAATAGAGGACTAGAAAGTCTATAAGAGTATATCCGTCTTTATCTTTCGTGCTCGTGCTAGCACCCATATCTAAGAGCTCCGACAACACTTCCGGTGTTCCGTGTAGAATGGCTTCCTCAAGTGGTGTGTAACGTTCTTCGTATCTTTCCTCGAGGTCTGCGCCGGCTTCAATAAGTTTCTGCAGTACTCGGCGTGCGGAACCATTGAATTTCCAGGCTCGTGCCGATATGTAAGCATGGATAGGGKACTGCACTCCGAGTTCTGGATGGCAAGGCTTGACTTTCGCGCTGGCATCGAGCAGTACTTCTGCTTCTGAAAACATGCCCCTTTCCAGTGCGAGTGTGAGGGGGAGCCGACCGCGATATTCGACGTCGATGCCCGCCCCAAGCTCTATCAACTTCTCAAGTATTTGACTATTGCTGTACGGGCAGTCTAATCTTGTCGCTTCGTAACTCCTCCAGTATTCATGAATATTGGACTGGTAATCTGATGTATACTGCAGCAGATAGACCAAAGGAGACACCCCATCATCATCCTGCAGGTTGACTGGCAATATCTTTTTTTGTACAAGATACTCTACAACTCGTAGCATCCGTTTCTTTGCGGCGTAATGGAGGGCTGACGTAAAGGCTATTTTCCCAGTCCACCAATCGTCTTCGATGATCGGAAATAGGAAATGGGGATTGGCGCCACGAGAAAGTAAGAGGATGGCAATATCTTCTCTAGACCAGTATATTGCAACGCGGAGTGCCGAAGTACTGTGGACAGCCATGGTGCCAAATGGCTCGCGTGTGATCGTCATATCGAGCCCAACGTCATGGTCTAACAGCCACTCGACGATTTCATATCGACCATAAGCGCAGGCTTCAAATAAATGATGCTGGCCAAGATCAAGTCCATGTGAGTGAGCAAGTTTTAGAGTGTTGAGACTGTCTGTACGGAATGCCGACTGAGCCGCAAATGTTCTGAATGGATTATAGAGAACTGGCTTGATTACCTCGTGTAATTGTCGATTGACGCGAGCCAAGTTGGCGAGATCCGCGGTGCTCAATCTTCCATATACCCAGAATGAATTCATTTTCACCACGCCGCCGGAAGTCGCAATCATCCATAGCAGCTCGACTGGTAATTCCGTCAGATGAGCCATGATGAGTTAGATGGAATCATTAACTTCCGAAACGAATAGTGAAGTCGAAGATAAGTTGGTGTTCGTAGTTGTTGCACTTGTTGTGGAATGCGGCTGTATAATATCGAGGGTATCAAGCCTTTTTTCGCGGCGCAATCGTGCAGCTTCTAAGGGCGGGTGCGTTACCCAGGTATCTCCTAGGTAAAAGAAGTGAAATGATTTAGGTACATGTACACATGCAGGGAAAGAAATAAGTCTCGGCGTTGTGGAATTGATTGAGTTTTGTATATTGACAAAAAGCAGGCGCCAGCAATAGTGAGCGTTCAGCACCGTTAGTCAATTACCTCTAAGGTATCTCAAGCACGGTAGGTACCTAATCACAGTTGAGTTTGTTGACTTGGCAGATGGCGTCAGACGGAATGGCCTATGTGCGATTAACACTGTGGCGACTATGCAATTCTCTTATGTCTGATGTACTGTATGTTACAGTGTTAACCGCACTTAGCCTACTTAGTCTGACGTTATTCTGCTTGGTACCTTAGCGCTTAGATACCTAAGTGGTATTCATGTTTTAGGTATGAGATAAATGGATTCCTCTTTACTACATAATGTAGAATTACGAGTATTCATAGGTGGCGGTGAGCTCTTAGGCTATGTAGGTACCTACAATGACGTCCAGGCGGGGCTGGGTGCATTTCTAAACCTACGCGTAGCCAATCACACCAAGCAAATGCGCTCTCCAGTTTCCATATTTGGTATTCTTGAGATAGCTATCCACCGCTATCATACCTACATGTACTACCTAGGTACCTACCTGGCTAAATAGCGATACTAATGAATATTACACGCTCAAGACGTTTAGCCCCGAACCATTATGTATATGGTTTGTCTCCGGGGTTTTTTAAGCGACCAAAACCAAGTCTCCTCTTGCTACGTCTAATGCTCACAGCGTTTGTGACCCGAGTACTGGGATGCCTTACTTGTCGGATGGAGGCCAAAATCAATGTCTCAGGGGCTGGTTGGTTTATCTGCATGCTTTCCGATAGGAAAGTCCTGTGTCAATTTATAATAATACATCGCGTTTGAGATGGAATCCCCTATTCGTCATCTTCCGTTAAGGCATACACTTCCAACTCAGCAATCATGTCTCTCGGGGGGATAGGAGCGCATCTAAGGAAGCTGCCATTGTTCAAGATCTCAGGCGGCATCATAGCGAGCTGCCCACCCATTGTCTCGCCACCGTTCAGCCGTCTCAGAGTTCTTAGCTCGCCCGTCTCACGATTCACCACCACCTTTTCCTCGAAACGTATGATGCCGGTAAACGTCGCATTCGGATGAAGCGATTTGGCACGCACCTTGAATCCCCATCCGATGAGAAGGAACACGGCCCCGCCACAGTGGATGACCATGCCCGCGCCGGTGTCACGCTCTCCCAATAGAGAGCTTGGTTCGATGGTGATCTCAAAGCCGCCCCAGCGCCGTACCACAGGCCCCCCGAGGCCCATAGATGGATAGGCCGGGAGGTCATCGAAGCAGAAGCCGACGGACGAGCCCGGATTTCGCTGTGCTTCTAGCACAAGCGCAGATACGGAGTTAAGAAGACCGAAATGCTTGATGAATGGACTTCTCTGCGGTTCTGTCATGTCAACCAGGGGTAGCGATGCTCCCAGAGCAGCATGAGACCCGTAAGCGATCCAGATGCGTCGCGCACTGTAGTCGTCATGTCTCTGCCCAAGAATGAAAAGGGGTCGGTGACCATGGCGGTAATCCGAGCACAAGGTTTCATAGTTGCGAGGACTAATGTCGACAGAAGCGAAATCGAGGTTAGGGGCGAATTTCTGCCA
This sequence comes from Hypoxylon sp. E7406B, assembly GCA_000931505.1. Taxonomy (NCBI): domain Eukaryota; kingdom Fungi; phylum Ascomycota; class Sordariomycetes; order Xylariales; family Hypoxylaceae; genus Hypoxylon; species Hypoxylon sp. E7406B. The sequence continues at coordinate 43,817 of JYCQ01000227.1, read as the reverse complement.
GATATCGAGCATGTTTCTGATTAGACTCCCAGACGGAAACTCCCCGGGCATTCCACCACTCTTTGTGAGAGAGGGATAGGGTCTGTGTATATTTTGGCCGGTCTGGTTCACCCATGCATTGGTGTACATAGGGATTGGATAAACAGCTTTGCCCGCCGCTGCTATCTCGTCGAAATACAGAGCGTGATGATAGGTCATAAAGAGCACACCTGAATTCGGGGCTCTGCCGAAAACCTGCTCCCAACTCTCTTCAACATAAGAGGCACGTGTTCTCGCTTCGCGATTAAAATTCCAAATCGCAAAATCCGGGTGTAACGTGTACCGGTTGTCCTCTAAGAATAGTGTCAGATCCTCGGGCACTGCTTCAGCAAAATACTCATTGGCGGCTGCGCAAGCATCGCGCGAGCCCGTTAATAGTTCTGACCCATGCTCAACTCCAACCATAAGGACGGTGGAATAAGTCTGGTCAATGTCTTTTATATGCTCCATCAACTTGGTAAAAGCGGCGGCGACGGCTTTTAGCCCTTCTTGGTAGAATATCGAAATAACTTCGGTTGTCTCCAGGAAACTACCGGTCTTCTGTCTCTTGACTCGGGGAAATCGTCTTGGATTCGTCTTGACCCATGACGGTACGCAGGTAGAAGATCCTAAGGTGGCCGATTAGAATATTTTTCTCTTCCAGAGATATTAAGTACCTGGTAATTTTGCACATACCGTTCTTGAATAATCCAACCCAGCGGAGAACCAGGTGGAAGCCATGTCTCCTGGCGTTGAAGATAATCTTGTCGAGCTCGGAGAAATTGAATTTGCCTTCAATGGGCTCAATCATCTCCCACGTTACGCAGCCCACGAGCGTGTTCACGTTGCAGTTCTTCAGTCTCTGCCATGACGTGTCCATGTAATCAGCAGATGTCAGAGATGAAGTCTGCAGCGTGCCTGGTAGCATAAGGAAAGGCTTGCCGCGGACGATGAGCTGCTTCGATGACCCCGTGTTGACGAGGTGGGGTATCGGTGTATTGTTCATCCTCACGAGATTCAACTGATTCAGGAATCTATGTTTTTTTTCCGACTTCTCCAGTTCAGAACCGTAGAACGAAATCCTGGGTTGACAATAAATAGATGATCCTTGAGCTACTTGTTTGGGTGTTCGCTTGGGCGTTAGACTAAGTGCCCTATGTGTGATTAATACTGTGACACACAGTACACTAGATAAGAGGGAACTGCACAGTGCGTTACAGTGTGAATAGCACAAGGGGCATTTAGTCTGACGCTATTCTGCCTGTGCAGCTGGGAGTCCCACTATAATGGAGCTGCACTGCACACTATGTCTCAGTGGTTAAAGGTCGTCCCTACTGTACCGGCGAAGGTACCTAAGAAGCTATTGTTCCTGTAGAAAAGGTTTTTCATTTTGATAATATTATTATAATTCGGCAATGTTATTATTGTTATTATTGCCATGGTTCTACGCGTTACACGTACCTGTGTAACCACTTTTCAGCTGGTGGGTTATGTAAGCCCGGAACGTTTCATACATGAGCGTTAATGAAAGCGATTATCTCTTGTGTATTCAAGCATATAAAACTACCTACACTAGGCTCTTCAATATTGAAACTTCGTTTGGCTAAATAGGTATGTATATACCTACCTAGGTAGTTACGATGATATTAACTCTAGTATCTTGGTTACTAGTATGTCTCCTCGGAGCACACGTTAAACATGTCAGGATTCAGCTGCCTCGGATCCCGTAAGGGATACTTGGGTTTCCTGTATGTATAGCTGGCTCTCCAGCCATTAGGTTATAGTCCTTCGTGCAACAACGTTGTTCTTACCCTCATACTATGGTCCACCTTATGACAAAACACAGCAGGGGCCTGATCCGAAAGACTACGGGGCTGTATGTAGATCTGAGACTGACATTGAGGAAAAAGCTACGCCCTTGTCAACTATCACCTGAGTCAATTTTCTTGAGAACATTCCTTTCTCGCTCGCTCTCCACTCTAGTGTTAGTCTGCCGCTTCCTGATATTCTATTTCTTGCACTCGATAGTTCCGAGCTCCTCATGCTGCTTCAGTGCCTTGCGGGCCTGATCCCAGGCTGTGTCCCCCTCATAAAGTGCGCTCCTAAGGTAAGCCCACGTCAATCTTTGAACAGCCCCCAATCTCTCCGGGCTCTCATCCTTGGTCTCCGCCGCGTCCCAACCACTGATACCGCCAAGGCCATGCTTGGCCCCCTTAATCCAGAGGAGATCTGTAGGGCCCGGAGCAAGGTGATAGGCATCCGCATGCCAATCCGCGCCCCGGGTCGTCAAATGAGGGCTCACGTCTTCGTCTCCGCAGACGACGAGCGTGGGCGTACTCATGGTGCTGAAGTCGGGCCCGTAAAAGGGGACCATGCGACGGCCCATCTCAGACATATCCGGGCCGGCTTTTCCGATGCCGGTGAGCACCACGCCAACCTTGATTCGCTTCTCGAATTTGTTCGTCACGGAACCGTCGTAGGGGCTGACATTCTGGGCTCCTAGGAGCATGGAAGCTGTCCAGGCGCCGAGCGAGTGTCCCACGACGGCTACTTTGGCCTTGTCCAAACGCCCCTTAAGTCCGGGGACGGCTGCTTCGATGACGTCCAGCTGGTCGAGGATGCGGATCATATCCTGGGCGCGATCTTGCCAGAAATACTCCTGGCCCTTCGGAGCTTCGAGCCTGAGGTAGAGGGAGGACAGATGCGTGGGCTGGATAACTACAAACCCATGCGCAGCCCAGAACTCAGCAAGAGGGGTGTAACCTTCGAGGGAATTAAGGTGGTTGCTTTGGCCTTGTCCATGAGAGAGTAGGATAATTGGAAGTGCATCTCCGGTGGCAGGAGCCGTGACTTTCAGTTCAAGGTCGACAGGGCGGTTCGGATAGGGTAGGACGATAGGGCTGAACGTATAGACTTGGGCTGGGGCGTTGACGGGGATGTTCTTGGCAGCCCCGATGAGGGCGTGGTCGCGGGAACGCATTTTGCTGCGGAATTTGGCAAATAAGGCTCTGATGTTGATAACTTGATACTTGTTTCTTAAGTTGGGTTTGATTCACGATCGACTACATCCCAATTCAAAGATCGAAGCCCCCTTATATACAGAATAAAACAGCCCTGAGCGTTCTCAACATGATGGATTTAAGAAAGTGGATTTAAGTCTATTTGCCGGATCGACTCCAAGATGCAGTTTCTCGGGTGGGACAGCAGTGATGGATAGCGCTGAGATGGTGTTGTATGGGCCGGGTTTAACGATGGCTCGGACTCCATTGGTTTTCCGGGTTGCGCCGCGCGGCCAACACGCAGGAAATGAGGCGACAAGGCGGCTCGGAATATCTATAGCGCCAATTAGGTTATTAGGGTTTACACCATCTCTCAATTTCTTGAATCGTGCCGTAAGAATTATGGCAATCGAAAGTGACAGAAATTTTCGGGCTGCGATTGAGATAAGTTGTAATCATGTTTCAGGTTACACAGCTCCCAAATGAGCGCTCTATAATCCTGCGCGTTTGAAACCATTCCATTGGCGCCGTGCTCTCTATTATGCTGCTTGCGGTAAAGATGATGGGACGTCGCACAGGGTTAAACCGAAAAAAAATGAGTCTACTGCTGACGATGTTGGAAAAGTCTAGCCGCGTATAATTACCTGGCTGTTAGTCATTATGATTTTGACAATCATCTAAACAAGCCCAACATCTTGCGTCGGTTACAGACGATCCCAAGTCCCAATTTACCAATAGTATTAAGAACCATGAACCTGCAAAACCAAGTGATGCTAAGCTCCGGCTAACAATTGCTTGAATTTCATTTCAAGCTACATGATTGATTCTAGAGTTACCAGAAAATGCATGTACTGCCAAGGGCTCTCAAACCCGCATTGTGCGACCATACGGAGAATTTCAAATCGGTATAGATTGTATTTAACCGGCATGAGTGACAACAGATACGAGGTTCTAAATAAAGAGCCTATCCATAATTTCGAATGAAAAGAAAGGCCTCGAACTCAATATTGTTACGTTGTTATTCAACGTTACCTGCGTCAATTGCGCGGTAGACTATTCTCATTCAGCATCGGAGCCCGAGACGGGGTCGTTCGTTAAATGCATCACCTCCCGCCCAATTAACCTCATAGTCTAAAGGGGAAAAGTAAACGTTTGGTCATTTTCTAACATAGGGCGGTAGTAAAATATGAAGTTCTGTAATTCCATTCTCATCCTATTTTCAGGATTTTTGTCTCAATCCAATATCGTACTGTCAGAAGATCCCCCTTTMCCTCCGTGGTATCCCCTCAAGCCATGGGAAATCACCTCACTTCGCGCGCACAATCCCGCTAAGGGCCCGTACGACGCGAACGCCACTAGCCTAGAGCTCACAATCGCAAACCCCTACTGGATCCCCGCAGGACCAGCGCCACACGCGTCTGGGGGTGGCTACGTCGCCTTCGACAAGAGCACAGCGAATTGTGACGTGCACTGGAAAGAGGACGCGCAAACGCCGTATGGGAACCTAAAAGCCACCTGCGACTCAACGCAAACCGCTTCAACACGCGCTGAGTGGAATATCACGATCAATCAAATCCACGATGACCCCGCACACTACATGGACCTCAGTTTTTCGCTCGCCTACCATTTATATGCCTACGGACAGGATATGTATAAGTTGATGTCGGGATATGTTCATGTTCAAGTTGGAGAAAACTTGGATGGCGGATGCAATGACGATGGACTCTGTTCGTATAGCTTGAAGAATGAAAGTACGCCACTTTTGGTCCAGCCGACCCTACAGGAATGTAGGCTGGCTTGCGGATAACTCCTATAACAAAAGGGAAGCGCCCTACCAGAAAAGTCATCACTTTATCTTTATATACCAGACTATTACCTAATGACGGTCATATGCCTTTACTATTGATGATTATATTCCTTCATTATGGAGCCGCTAGATCTATATCTAGCATCTAGATAAGGTAAGTGTATTATAAGCCGAGCATTACGCCCCCGGTCTCAATTATCACGAGCGGGGTTAGCCGATGATAAGAGGTGGTGCTTATGCCGATATCAGCGAGGGGATCACCAGGTTGAACATTACTCCTCATGGTAACTTGTGAGATTCCTCATTCCAATTTATATCAATTGTGTCAAGGGTGAGCGCTGTACAACATGAATCTTGGGCGATCGGCTTTCGCGCAGCGCCACGAGCGCACGCCGGAGGAGCGCGATCTCGTTCGGAGGCTCGACATCTTCCTTATGACGTTTGGATGCGTGTCTCAAGGTCAGTAATAAGGCTTCATTTTGGATGATAATATGCTAACAAGGTATTGGGGGCTAGTGATCAAGTGTAGGTCCTCATTGACTCATTTCCTCATAACAGGGATCGGTGACGCTGATGTCTCACAGACTTGGATCAGCAAAATATCAGCAATGCTTATGTGTCGGGGATGAAGGAAGACCTGGCCTTGAACGGCAATGAGCTTAACTAGTAAGTCATTGCCTGGATTCAAAGTAAACGACGGTTTGCTGAGCCGCTGCGTCAAGCTTTACCACGTACTTCAGCGTCGCCTATTGTATCATGTTGATCCCATCTCAAATCATCATGACTTACGTAAGGCCGAGCTACTGGCTATCTGGATTGGAAATATGCTGGGGCATCATCACAGCACTCATTGCTCTTACTCACGAAGCCAAACAAGTTTACATCCTCCGCGTATTCCTCGGGTTATGCGAAAGTTCAGCTTGGCCCGGAATGATGACCATTTTCAGTGAGTCCCCGCCATTTGCCGTACAGTCAAGCATGGCCCGCTGACCAAGTATCTAGTGCATTGGTACACACCTTCAGAACTCGCGAAGAGGATGGGCTTTTACCATTCGTGCCAGGCAATAGGCTCAATGATGTCTGGAGCATTACAAGTCGCCATCATTAACACCCTACATAACGCGAACGGCTTGGCTGGTTGGCGTTGGTTATTCATCATAAACGGAATAATGACCGTAGTGTGGGGTGGTCTAGGATTCTTCCTGTTGCCTGACCTGCCAAATTACATCAACCCAAGAGCATTCTGGTTTAAAGAGGGCCACCAGAAACTTGCAATGGAACGCTTGGAACGTCATGGACGAGCTGAACCAAAGAAGATTACTTGGGATGGCGCTAGGTTCTACGACCCCTCTCCTTATAATTCTACAACGAAACTTACGAAAATCAGACGCACTGTTTCCAACTGGGTAACTTACTTCATAGCGATCATGTACATCGCGACGGTTCTTGCTCCTTGGGGCTACGCCTACTTCAACCTGTTCCTTAAAAGTCTAAAGAACCCCGATGGCACGCCCGTTTGGTCTACATCTCAAGTCAACGCTATTCCCATTGGTGGTGGCGCGATTAACGTCGTCTTCGGTATGATCAAGACACCCATCTACATCTGGATTGGCTAATAAGATACTTAGTTTGGATTTGGGCTATCCTGTCTGATCTCTTGAGAACACGGTGGACCTTGATTGTGGCGCAAGGTAAGGAGTTTCCCGGCGATATAGGTCCCAATCAAAATTGACATCGTGCAGCTGTTATTGGCCTTGTTCCGTGTATCGCGATGAGCATATGGACATCTCATCCTGATACAACACCCCTAGCTACTGCATACGCTAGCTATTTCATCTCCTACTTAACACTAGGGACCGCGCCCCTGATTATGGCTTGGCTATCTGATCTGTAAGCTCACATGCACTTATATTTTCTTACGAGCGAAAACTGAAGTTCCATAGGTTACCTCAAGACCCCGAGGCGAGGACCCTCATCGTGGGCGTCGCTATTGCAACATATTATGCAGTCTCAGCTTGGAGCCAGGTTCTTGTGTGGCCTGCTGTTCAAGCCCCTTACTGTATGCCATCCTCATTTGCTCATAATTCATTAGCAATGCTAACTTTTACAAGACAAATATGGCTGGCAATCATCTATTGCCCTCTGGGTTTTAGTTATCATCATGACTTGCGTTCTCCGCTATATCGACCTTAAAATCTTGCTGTATGACATCTTTCGTGCGAATAAATACTGCTATTTCTAACCCTTGAGCCAGTCCAAAGCGGGAGAACTTCCGCGCCACTCTAATTGTAGGATCGGAACCGACAAGCCCCCAGCTAGCCGGTACAGAATTAGACCCCGATGACGATCCTAACATGCGAAAGAATCTACCGATCGTTACACAGGCGTAGTTGGGGGATCATGCGTGGTTGAACCATCAACCCAATTGCCTCTTCTCGGATATAATCAGTATTACTTATATATTCCGTCTCTACGGTCGCTCAACTGTATGGAAACTTTAGCTACGCCCCTGATATTGCCATACTTGGATTGTTAGTTACTGGATTTTGAGCAAACTTGTTGTTGGAAGATAAGAAATGAATAAATGACACGATCCAAGAAATATTACCTAGATCACGGCAAATGCCATACTTCAGCATGGTGATCGAGATGACCCTGTCCCTGAACCCCAGGTCATAGATTACACTAGACGGGGAACTAGCTACCGATACATACCGCTAATGCAAAGAAGCCCTTGCATAACCAATATCGGAAGCTCACCGAGCCAGTAGTTCCAACATTATTGGGGCCGATGTGACGAATATGCAGCGCGCCGTCGTCACTTCGCATCACCCAGCCAATTCCCCACATCTAAATCGGCGGGAAACGGCGAAGTCGGCCTTCCTACAAGACCTGCCACGTGGAATGGATGACTCTGACCTCAATAGTCGGGTGGAGGATTGCGACCCTCAATGCCTGAAATACCTTAACGTATCGCGGGCTTCTGCAACGTTTATCGCTCCCTGCTACCATAGCATCGAACTCTCGTACCGCAACATTTTCCTAAAAGGTTTACCATGACGATAAGGGTTCTGATGTTGGTTTATCGGAGGCCGGACCTGACCCCAGAGCAATTCCGAAAGCATTACGAAGAGATACACATGCCATTAACTCGGGAAATTGCTGGGGACACATTCCCCATATCTCATACAAGACGATACATACCACGGTCTACGTCGCCACAAGATTCCTCCGATAGCAAAGAACAGTACCCCGCTATTGTTGCGGGCGGGAACCCAGCCGACGTCCAGGTCGATTGCGTTACAGAACTGATCTTCCGGGACAAGGAGCATCTGCAGTCATATTTCGAGATGCCGCATGCGCCCGGTGCCGCTGCGAAGCTCGAAGCAGAGGCCGAGAACTTCGCTGCCAAATACCCGACTATGATTGTGGAAGATTGCGTTGAGACTACATTAGCGTCGGCGGCGTGATATACCAGCGGGACTCTATAATGGCTCAAACGAGCAGCCAGCCATATTTTAGACTCTCTGGGAAACTTCCTAGCTAAGCTACGCCAGAACTCAGCTCTGTTGTCTTCAGAATAGGGGTATGGTTAGGCAGTGGCGCTTTCGTGGACTTATATTGACTAGGCATTATCATCAGATGATAGCTGCTAGGGGACCAAGGTCATCTCGGGAAATAATATTAAGCTTGCATTAAGCAAAACAATCGGGTGTGTTTATTGTAGAAAATATCAGGACCATCTTGATATCCAGGTTGTTAAAGCTAGCGTTTTTGTCGCATTCACAATACGTATAGTGATATGCCCCGGAATAAACTGATTTAAGCAGTGATTGTCACGAGCTACAACCTATCTGCTGGAGAGCTAGGTACATAATACATGTTTTTGTCTGCACAGTCCCGGGTCGACCTTGAGACGTCTGAAGTTTTCGGGACGCCATGATGTAACTTATGTGAATCCTGACAGTGATAGTCAAAATCGGTTTCAACGCCCCTTTGAGGATAAGGTGTCTGACAGGCGGACCGTGGCTTTCATGGATCTATAGTTGGATAAATAGTATTTACAGGTAACTAAGGCAGTGTAACTAAACATCCTTGTTACCTATTCAGTATTACGGCAGTATCTAGGTTGGTGAGCGAAGGGCAATACTCCTACTATGAACAATTACTTGCAGGATTGATCTTAAACGTAGTCAGTTACGATGCCTTTCTAACCTCTTCTAAGTTCCCAGAGGGACAATCTGATAGACTTCATTCCTTCTATAAGATATAGGAATACAAGGATATTAGAATCAGGGGTCAATCAAATCAGAACAATTCTAATTAGGAGGAGGAGGAGATAAATTGGATTAAGTCTAGATGGAAGTTAAATAGATCATCAACGATTCGGAACACTCACCATATAATAATAGTTCAAATACAGGTACCTACTAAGATAATTGCTAGGGAAATAAGCACGGCAGCTACAAGCAAGTGTTGCCAAAGAAGGATACCTACGTGAAAAATCAAAATGAATCCTCCCAACAACTAAACTCATTGAGTTGAGCGTTCTTCATAGGATACTGCTCGTCACTGAAGATCAAATTATAATTGAATATTAAAGGTTAAGAGCAAATCTATTACTATATAAATCTATCCCTTATTGAAACTTCCCATCTTCTTACTCCCCCCAAGCGCAACATATCCCGCACCACAATTCTCGATCAACTCTATCCTCCCTAACTGCCCCCGTCCCCCCCAATTGTTACGAGACATAAAAGTTCCTACATCAGCACACTATGTCGAGCGAAACTGAAATAGCCGCTGCCGTGGCCAATACTCAAGGCAAACTTTCGCTAATGAATGAGCGCCTAGGCACCTTTGAAAGTGCGGCCGGAGCCCTATCCGACAATAATATACAGGTGTTGGATACCTGGCTTCAGTCGCTTAATAATGCACACGATTGGTTGCGTCTTTACACTTATATGCAAGTGAGCGCCAGGCTTCAGGCTAAGATACAACGCGCCAAAAATGATATAGATCGCCTCGAGCCCCGTATTAGGACTGTTAAACATAGAGATGGAGAGATAAAGAGGCGGAGAGAGCGCGAGGCTAGGGAGCGACGAGAAAGAGAGCGACAGGAAAGACATCGAGGGGGAAGAGAGCGAGGGGAAAGAAGAAGCGGAAGATAATTAAGGAAGGGAGGTCCAATGCTAGCCATTAGGAAAAATGTCTACATGCTTTCATAAGCGGAACCTGATCTTACTTCCAGTACCCACAAATCAACGAGACTAGACTGTATTCGCAGATATGTGAAGAACGAAGGTCGTTTAGAGAAGGGTCAAGACAGCACATCCAGTACATCGCTGGGGAATCATTCCTAGTAGTTAATTTTTTATTGTTATTACATCCTATAACTGTCGGTATAGAGAAATTGGCGGTATACGTGCTGGAATGCATTATATCCTACTTACTTGTTAGGCACCTCATAACAGCTCAGATGAGTACCTCTTACGAACATGGAAGTTAATCAAAGAGTGAGCTGCTGCCGAACCAAGTTGTACTCTGGAGACAGCAATAGTCAAAACTGAAGGGATTGGGGAAGATCCCAAAAGCGCTCCGTTATTGATGAGCGAACTGGATTAAGGAAACCAAGGAGTTCCTCACATTGACATACCTACTGTGCCCCTTAATACTCTGACAAGGCCCCACTCTTACCCCTGAAATTGATTCACTTTTAACAACCTTTCTAACTACCCCGTAAACCAAATGGATATTTCACTGCATATGGATGTCGTGATTTCTGAATATCAGTATCGAAGTATGTGATTATTAGTGTGTTACAGGCAGGTTAATTTCTCTGAAAGAAAACTCGCTCTGTGTGCCTTGATAAAGACTGTAGCAGAGACAAATTTTTGCAAAGTCACCGTTTGAATGTTCCAACGTTAAATGTGATATGATAGGAAAAGAAATATCCAACACTCTGTGAATAAATCTGATTTTCAATTTCTAATATTGAAAGATTGCTGAATCCTCACTTGGTATTCGGGTTGCAACCGAGCTCGTCACAAAAGAAAATACCCAGGCATGGTACGTCACATATACAGCATAACCATACGAGTACCCAATGATGAAGGTCTAAACCCAAGCTTATATACAAGTACTTCACAATTAGGTACGCTCTCGGAAGCTTCTTCCCTACTCCTACGATTCCTTCGGACATAAAGAATCTTCCACGGTACTCCTCGCCAACTCCTATCTTTCAACAAAACACAACATAGTCCTACACGGTCGATATTCTTTTCAAAATGACCTCCACGGAAGATAAAGCCTCTATCGTCGCCAACGTGCTAGCGCAACTTTCAACATTCGAGAACTGTCTGGACGCATGCGAATACGAACTCGAGTCGAAGGCCCTGGACGACAGTATGGTGGGGGAGGTCAAGAAATGGCAAAGCTGGCAGTGGGAGAAGCGTTCTATCCAGGTTTTCAAGTACGCGACAACAAGCCCGGAACTCAAGGCCGATTTATCTCGTGCGGTGGATGGGCTATACCGCCTCGACTCACGTATTTGCAAACTGCTGGATAAGAATAAGGAGAAGAACGAAGCAGCACAAACTAAGGACTGTGAACGGGAGTAGCTGAGATCAATACTACGTCCTTGGAGCGTTGGAATGGGATTTTGTTGGTACTTTAACATGCACCAAGCACAGATGCGCAAGATACCCCCCGGCCAGTCGGGCAATGCGAAACGGTTGCATAGATGATCTAGATAGCACAGGCACTTGTTAACTTTGATAGCCACTGGAAATCAGATGCGACTGTGTTGCCCTTAATATGTTAATAATTGCTTCGGCCTATTGAACCGTTGGGTGAAGCGGCCATTTAGACTCCAAGCTGAGCATGAACAAGCCTGTTAGAGGCAATAAGCTTGCGGAAGAGGCACAATTAGCATGTAGGAGGTGAATTTCAGTATTAATGAGAAACTGAACGCAATGAAATTGTGAAACTAAGAAAGAATTAAGACTAGGAAACCATCAATCTTTTTGTCCTCCCTGCCCTCCCTGCTCTCCCCTCAAGCCACGCCAAATTGCAACCGTGATTTTAGCATGCTGCCCAAGTGCAGAATCCCCCATGCATCAACTTGCAAAGTATTATCTCTTCCTCTTTCGCCTTCAATGGCTTCCTTGCTGAAATCTAGAATCTGCTCGCGCATCCTATGCGCTGTATCCTTGTCTGCATCTATTATGTACGGCCAGCAGCCATACTCGTGTTGTGCAATACCTCCACGTGCTTGTGGATGTGATGGCATTACGCATCTGTTTCAATTCTCTCTTTTCTTCTGACCAAGTGATATCATGTTGCTTTCCCTCTCTAGTTGCGTCTCGCCATCTGCGCCTAGGATTCTTCAATAGCCCCTTTAATCAATATGGTTTTCGAAAGAGTTCTGTGGCGATTCTTTCGAGCCGGGGGTTTATCGAATTCGTTGGCGCATTGCGAGACTCTTCCTAGCCGAAACTAGTATCCTTAGACCGAGTTAGTCTCTACTATTCAATAGGAGCGCACTAGGGAGTTTACCATTTAACCTAGTATGCGTTTATGGGCATACCTAATTGGATCCTTCCAACCCTAGTTGATTGTTTATGGTAAAGTGGCCCAAATTCTTGCCACTTGCAGCGAGGATATGTAGGAGACATTGCGTGGAGGGATAATGACTATGGCAGCCGTGCAAAGCAACGACCTTGCCAGAGGCACTCGTAGACCGGACGCGCAATTATGAGGTCGATATTATATGTCGATAAAGTGAAATGGCGGGTGTCCGCGGGTGGGAAAGTCGGCAACAACGCATGACCAGAGGTAGTGAATGGATTGTGCTGAGTGACAATTGAAGCCTATTAATCCAACCCTCCTTCAACCCCTTTTCAATCGATGTGCTTTGTACGTCTGATCTCAAGAGAGTCGATTACCAGTTCGACCCTTACTGGCTTCTCTCGGTCAGAAAGAATGTCCTCCACGTAGGCAGCGAACTCGTCGAATTGGAGGACATTTTCTAATGAGCAGGGGTCGTGGTCCCAGAATGGGCCATGCGGCTCGATTAGCAGGTCGAAGTCTTCCTCGGGTATAAATCCGTTATCGTCAATACGCCATGACCGTTTATCCGGTTCCTGATACCAATCCTTGCACTGTGGCTCCATTGGGACAATGATGTAGACAACCTCAAGATCTTTCATGGCTTTGAGATCATATATGTCACTGTTGTAGAAACGGAAGTTGTCCTTGAATAGGTGCCAATGGAGATACGGGCGAATCCCAAGTTTGCGAATCTTGTATAACCAGAAGTCTTCCTCTTTCAATTCTGGACTTGGCAGATTGCGATGGTTGAAGAATATCTCCGGGGAAGTGTAATCGAAATCTGGATCGTAATCGTGCGTAATATCATAATGACGGGTACAATCGTAATCTCGTGGCCAGCGGCGAAGGTTGAAGATAAAGACGTGGTTGTCTATATCTGCCTTGAATGCTTCACCGGGTTTAAGTTGGCATCTCACCACATTCCTGGTTCCTATCTTCTTAGTAAGGGGACCAGAGTCTGTGACATGTGTGGCCAGCTCATGTCCCGTATACACGTCAAAGCATTCATGGATTTGCTCGTCTGTTTCTAGATAGTGGTTTACCCCAAGCTTCAAGGTCTTGATATGCTCATCCCACATCATCCCCTTCAACTCAGGAGGAAGGAATGGGTACTTGTGAAATTGCCCCTGAGGCTCCATCTTGTCCGATCTATTGTGTACCCTGTCAGATATGAACTGTACTAGTAGTAGGTAGGTGAATGGGTAGGGAATAGAACTCGATAAGAACAGGCTGAAATATCTTTGCCGCGTAGGGGAAGTGTATGCGACAGAAGAAGTGTTAAAGGGTGTATCATAGTTCTAGGAAAGTCCATGAGGAATAGTTTCGGGTACAATAGTGCTATCCATGTTGATGATTTTATATATCGTGTAGAAGGGTAATCAGGTAATGCCGATTAATTAAAAAGTAACTTACTGATTGATGTTGAAACCGTGGCTTCAGAACATTGGKGGATTAGGTAGTTGTGAATGGAGGATGAAGGCGTCAACTTCAGCTTCGTTTCTTGCTGCGACCCGGGCAATTCCACCGAGACTGTCGCGTAGGAATATATTTAGATGTGTGTGTTCTAGGTATTCATGTTAGTTTTGGTGATTTATATGGTTTACATTTGAGGGTTTTGCTAGTTGTGGGCGACTCGTTCGGCGCACTGTCATCCACAAGGTGAAAGGACGGTGCGGCGTGGTCGGTGCATGGGGAAATGGGTCTCAGCCCTCACGGGTTAACACAGAAAAATTTGGTGTAGAAGAGCACACTGTCTTCAAAGTGTATTTGGATAATAAAAGCGTACCTGTTGCGCGAGACCGGAATTGTGAAACTTAATGGATGAGGTATGCTTCCTCAGGACAGTGCTGAGACACCAACCACGGTGAACGGTGGGAAGCGCCTCGTCAGATCAACGATGGAGGGATCTGACCAGGTGAGGGATCGCGTGTAGGTGTATTTGGAGATGGAGAAGAATATTGGTAAAGTGTCTACCTAAGATGGGATAGGTATGTACCAAAGTGATGAAGAAGAGTGATGGAGAGTTGGGTTGTGAAGAGTCGAGTGGTGAAGAGTCGCGTGAAGGAAATTGCAGAAATCGCACGCTTGAAGAAGGAGGTGGAGAATCGGCCTAACAGAATCAAGACAGGGACCGCCTTCCTCAAATGAGTGCGGCTTCCTACCACCAGTGCTATGACCAGAAGCACCGGCCATGTTTGTCGTGATACTTGAGACTAACATTGCTGCTCGATTTTTTTATCACCCAGATATGGACACCTTAGGTGCCTTGTAGGAGCCTAGTCGAAAATCTTCAAGTATTCCTCACACTACGAGAACCACGTCCGCCATCAAGCAAAAGCATATGATATCCTAAAGTTGAAGTGCACCTTGACCGAGCAACGCCTAAAACGACACGATCCATCTTGAACTACCCATGAAGAGCGCATCGACAACCTTATCACGATATCGTAGGAGCCACATATATACGGGTTTATTAGGTACTCTTATCCTTCTCTTTCGGTACCTACCTAAGGTCTGAATCCCTGTCTCTGTATGTAGGTACCATGTAGGTAGCTTTTATATGGACCCAGTACATAATCTGGTACCTGAACGTACGGGTTCGCGTTGAGCCAAGGCAAGTCGTCGATGAGGTGCTTCAACGCCAAGCCTTAGCCGTATGATCGAGTTTTCTCCCATCGTACTAAACAAATAATCGTTGAATGCTGTTACAACATGGCTTCAATTGGCGGTCCTCGCGATGCCAAGAACAAAATCTGTATGACTCCAACCTGCCTGCCGCTCGGCTTATTTACCCAGTCAGAACCCCGGTCCATTTTAATAGCGACAAAGATTATGGTGACGTCCTCTTCCCAATTAAAACGCCACGCGTCACTATTCCCACATGTGCCCTTATTAGTCATTGATCATCTCGACTTGGTTGAGTCAGAACAAGACAACCAGCACTTATCAAATCCTACCTCCGCCCCCTGTGCCACAACTAAGCACCCTATTGAAGCAACTAAGGATCTCAGTAGGAAGATTGTACGACGATCCCTGTTCGCGCTAAGTCCTTCAATGCCTTTTTAAGCCACTTGGAGTGACCCAGCTTGACTGGTGGTCCCATCCAACTGGTTCCAATTCTCCATCAACATCCCTGAAGAAGACCTAGCCGCTGTCTTGCATTAGCGCTCAATGGGTTACGAAACCCGGTCCCGGGGTCCTGGGTATTTAATAAGCACGACAAGCTCGAATAAATTGTTCAACGACATCTCTTCACCCTGTTGCCAAAATGACCAATGCGCCTCGAGTTATTATAGCCGGCGCCGGCCCTGTGGGCTTATATACAGCACATGCCCTTGCCAAGGCGAATATTGACTATGTGGTTCTTGAACAACAGTCCGAGCTCGTGAGATACCGAGGAGCCGGGACTGTCTTACTTCCGCACGCATGTCGGCTTATGGACCAGATTGGGTTATACCCGCGTATCGAAGAAGTTGGAACTCGAATGCATGACAAGTTAAGTACATTACAAAATGGACAGAAGCTTTCTCGGTTCCGTTTGTTCGGACCAATGGAAGAAGGGTTAGTCGCACGACGAAATATTCTATAGCCTTTGTGTGTTAGCTGACTCCAACTGGAAGCTTCGGATATCCGTGCCTTGGACTGTCGAGAGGCCAATTGCTCCAAGTTCTATACGAGAGTTTACCTGGGCGCGAGAGTCGAGTCAAGACCAATGCTCGCGTCGTTAATATCGAGACAGATGGCAGCGGAGTACGAGTTCACCTCGCAGATGGGAGGATCGAAGAAGGGGATATAATAATAGGAGTCGACGGAGTTCACAGCCAGACGCGAACTATAATGAACAGACTTGCCCGTGAATCATCCAACGCCGGGGATGAAATTGATGACTATCCCATGGTCGCACATTTCCGAGGACTATTCGCGCGTGCTCGTGTTCCCGAAGGCCTTGAGACAGGCCTCTTTATTGAGACTCACGGTTCCGGGGTGGTGACACAAACAAGCGCCGCCAAAGAATTCATTTATTACAGTCTCGTAAGGGTATTGCCCACACCAACTACTGGACAGCGCAAATACAGTGACCAGGAACTGGAGGAAGAAGCCAGGAACGCTTCAGAGATCAACCTATCGCCCGGGGTCAAATTTAAGGACATCTGGGCAATTACCGAGCGTGACCACGCCGCCTTGGTCAACCTGGAAGAGGGCATCATCAACAAATGGCATCATGGCCGCATCGTCTTGCTGGGTGATGCCGTACACAAGATGACGAACATCAATGGCTTGGGTGTTAATACTGGCATGCAGTCCGCTACTGTGCTTGTCAATCAATTATACGACATCTTTAACTCGAAATCGGACATATCGAACGAGGCGATAGAAAAAGCATTCCATTCGTACCAAAGCATCCAAGAACCATCATGCCGAGAAATATGTAACATGGGAAACCTCATGTCGCGAATGGTGACTTGGAGTACCTGGACATCGTGGTTTCTCGATCGGTTCATATTACCGTGGTTGAATCTGGAGAATCAGGTAAAGACGCAGATGATTCCTATCTTGAGTAATGCGTACGCATTGGACTTTGTTCCGTTCAAGAGCAAAGTCGGACAGACCCCATGGAAGAACACGCCGAAGTTCGAAGCATGATACCCAGGGACGCATCAAACCAAATCTCCCCACTTCAAGTGTAGAATATTTTGAGCAATTCAACTCTAACATATCTGTATCATACTTCACGCCAACTTAGATTATATACCTCCTGAAACAGGATCTAGATCTCAAATCAAGAAGATACCAAGAGGCCAGAGTTTCTTMCCCGCCATAGTGATTATCAAGGGCAACGCGACGTGAGTCCACAATGTCTGGTTATTAGAGACAGTGCGAAAATAGACTTGATGGATAAGCACTATGAAGGTAACACAGCGTTAGATGAAAAACTGACCCATGTGCGAATGATACTGTGATACACTATGCAACATTCTTATGCTAAAACGTACTGTATGTTACAGTACTATTCGCACATGGGGCGTCTTTTCTGACGTTATTCTTAGCGTGCGACAGGGTTAGCAATTCTCTTCCACCAGATGCGGATGTGGACGCAGGGTTTCGGCCGCCGTATGAAGAAGCCGAGGGAGTCTGACCGGGTTTGCCCCCCGAGGAACGTTTTCTACGAGAACCGATACGGATAATAGATTCGGGTTGAATTTTCACACATTCCGGATTAGGGTCCCGGCTGACGGCGCTGGGAGGTGCGACCCTGGCCACCTACCTATTAAAGGAATTTCTCTCACTAGTCGAATGTTTCTTGCACTTAGAAGAAACAACATCATTAGCAATTAATTCATTCAACCTCTTCCACTGGTGACAAGAGTGGGACTGAGGTCTTCGAGACTACCCGGACGGGAGTCGGGACAGCCCAGCAGATTCTCGACAATGTCATGAATGATTCTACATCTCTCTCGAATTACACCCTTTTCGTCTCGCCTCTCGCCGACGCATTATCACTTGCTCTCACTACCAAAAGCCACACCAACAGATATCCACATACATCTACCTACATCCCGAGAAAATGCTGAATCGAGTTCATCTACATACTGTCTGGGGCATGGTTTAGAGCTTACAGGGTCACTGGAGGTGCTGGAAATAATGGTTTCGTGGG
Organism: Hypoxylon sp. E7406B; assembly: GCA_000931505.1. Taxonomy (NCBI): domain Eukaryota; kingdom Fungi; phylum Ascomycota; class Sordariomycetes; order Xylariales; family Hypoxylaceae; genus Hypoxylon; species Hypoxylon sp. E7406B. The sequence continues at coordinate 25,726 of JYCQ01000227.1, read as the reverse complement.
GATGGGAGGTTTAGGTTATGGCGGCGATACGTCTGTTTAAAGGCTGATTTGGAGGKTCCCCCGGGGAAAGGAGGAGAGCAATAAAGGATAGGCAATGCCAGGGCTGAGGAGGATCTGGAGAGATCGGACGGGTGGCCGGTCGGTGACGAGTCGAGCTATGTCGACATCGTCCTTGGTGAGGATGGCCGAGTGGGAGGKGCGACCCTGGCCACCTACCTATTAAAGGAAATTTCTCACTAGTCGAATGTTTCTTGCACTTAGAAGAAACAACATCATTAGCAATTAATTCATTCAACCTCTTCCAGCGCCTCACCGTGTCCAGCTAGCGGAGTTACATGTATGTCACCACTAGTGGATATGACTACAGAGGGATGTACTTAATATCCCGTTATTTTAATTTGTGACCTCCACTCATTTCAATTGCCTTAGTAAGCGATCTATAGGGTTATCTTGACATGTTAACATATGTTCATTCTGTAGCTAAATACATGACTTGTCAGAACTTCGTTATCCATCACCGTGGTACCCGATGTCGGACTCATCGTCATCGATCCGGTCCGTATCCCTGATAACCGCTTACAACTCGTGCAGGAACTGGTTGAACCAGCCAACAGCTGCGTTCTTCGCTCGGACCATAGCAAATCTCTCGCCAGGCTTCTGCTCGTTGCCGCGAACAAGGGCTCCGTGTTCTACGCCAGGGAAGTGACGGTAGTCGAATTCGATGCCATTCTTCTGGAGGGTGTCGAATGTGAACCTCTTTAGCTCGAGGCTGTACATCGGATCGTGCTCGGGAGCCAGAAGCTGTACGGGGACCGCAACCTCTTCGATATCCTTCTCGGTCAAGAGAGACGGGTGGCCCGTCGAGATGGCGTCAACAAGTGGGGGGTTGTGCTCCTTAGCACCCAGTCGGAATACAGCCCATCCGCCGTAGCAGTAGCCAATGGCGCCGACCTTCTTGTACTTCTGCTTGAGGGTCTTCGCAGCGGCAAAGATCTCTGGCTCACGAACTTCCCGCGCGTTCCTCTTAGAGAAGCTTGCAAGGTCGAACTTGCTGAAGTCTCCAGCCAAAATTGGGGCCGGTTCGACGATCTCGCCCCCGAAAAAGTCAGGCAAGTAGACTGTCGCGTTGATCTCGCGGGCAAAGTGGTCCGCGATCAAGCGTGCATTAGGGAAGGTCCAGCCCAGGACATCGTGGACAAGCAGCACGGCAGCGTCCGCATTGTCGCCCGTGATGTAGACATCGTTGTCGTTTAACTTGGAGACCTTTCCGGAGGGCGTACCACTCCATTCGAAGCCTTTGAGACAGCACTCGGAGAACGACATTGTGATTATACTTGTATCTGTATACGGAAAAGAGCAGTGAGCGGGGTTGATGCAGAACAATTGTCAAGCCATGATCCCGCTGTAGATTTATGCTGGCAGGCTGGGCGGATGTAGCGGGCTTAAACGTCGGGCTATCGGGTCCAGACCCCTATGAGCGTTAACCCGGTCGCCCCATTTAATCGATGGCGTGCAACGATATCTTTGCGGGGCAGATTCTTCGCGGTTCGTCCTCGGCGCTCGCTGAATATACCTGCACCCGAAATCCCACACGATGGTGTACAGTATCGCTGTATACTGTCTTACCCCCCCGGCCGTTAACGTCGATTAATGTAACTCAAAATAGGCGCTTCATGGGTTCCCGCATTAGCAATTATTTTAGTAGGCTTACTATAGCTGAACACTCGGCAAGGCGAATAGGCGCGAGTGCTTCCCTCGAAAACGCGTTTTTCGGAAATGGCCAGACCTAAATTGGACACATCCACTCCGTTCCGACTCCGAGTCGGAGTGAAGTATGTCCCCATGGGATTGAGTAAAACTCATCGTGTTCGCCGTCAAGTCTTTAGCCGACTCTTTCATTAAAGCCTGGGAGATGTGTCTTTGACTCTACGTCTTCCTTAGCAAGAATTAGTTATTCTTACTAACTAATAGACTCATCTTTACTCTGGTTGAGATCTGGAATATTCAATTTCGATGTTACACCAAGCAGTCAGCCTATGCGTTAAGTCTAATATGTTACACATTGTGATACCTCAGCCTCAAGTCAGGATCCCCCCAAAGCGGTTTCAAAGCCTTGCTGATAGTGAGGGTAAGGAGCAAGTAGAATTGGTCATGAGGCACTTGCGCGCTCTCTAGGCGATCCTAATACTCTCCTCAACTTCAGATGGTGCACTCAAGCAGCCCGTTCCTGTCACCGTTCTTGATTGGCCGAAATAGGTTAATCTTGGGAATCTATGGGTTTGTCTCAGCTGTGGTCCTCCGTTGCTCGGCTGGACATAGGAACTTGGTGAAGGCGAGGGCGCTATCAGTTGAGACATCGTTTCAAAATGAGGAATCGTGATTATTATTTCGCTTCGTTTAAGACAATTATTTATATGGTATGGTATCTGGCAAAGTCATCACCCCCATTACCCGTACTCTTTAAATCCATTAATCCGGCTCAATAGTGTCAAACCATAGGAACATCTGCCAGAGTGATTGCTGAACTGCTCTGCTCTGTCGAAGGATTCAATGTCTTCCAAATCAGTTCGTTATTGTTGTTGTACGCAAAAATATGTATGTTTTGCGGCGCATCGCTCATAGATTTGGGAGGACCCGAGAGCGTACCGTCTACCAAGACATCAAATTCGTCTTTAGGTGTCCAGCTCCCTGAGGTGCTGTCATAACTCTTATGAAGCATACTGCCATTTTGTCCCCACGCGAACACGTCCAATCTGTCTGAAGTGGTACTGATTGCGTCTGGTTGGCCTTGTATCTTCGTACCCAGACGATTCCAGCTGGTCCAGTTCTTATTCCCGTCGTCGTATGATATGTGCCAGAGCCCTGCATCCCCACCTCGAGCGAACACATCAATGATCCCTGGGCTGCGCGACACGGCCACCGGCGGCGTTGTAATGAAGCCATGCAGATCCTCATAGTCGGACCATTTCGCTGTCTCGGAATCCCATGAGGCATGTAGCAAGTGACTATTCGCCCTAGAGACAGCGAAGACGTCGAGTCGTGTATCGTTACTATTCCATGCGACCACCGCAGGTGCCATGGGCTGCAAGTCCGGCCCCGGAACTTCTATTGCACTGGACCAACCGCCTTCTGGGTGCCATTGAAAGTAATAGGTCCCGATTCCCGGGTCGGTGTGCCCCAGATAGAAAACTTTCATGACACCGACCGATGGTTCGTACTGCACTTCAGCGGGAGCGGCGTAGGCGAAGAAATCCCCGAAGCCATCCCAGTTGTCAGGATTGAGATTCATCCACAGCTCGTCTGCGTCATGATACTTGCGATAACCCCCGCCCTTTCCGTTAATATGGAGCTCTGTTCGGTTTGTGAGTCCGGAATCTATGCGGTGATTTACGGCAATGGATGGCGCGTCGCTAATATCGACACCACCACCCACTAATTCCATACCTGTTCCGCGCGGCAGGAAATCCGTCTCGAAGGAGGCATTGGCATTTCGGTACTTGCGGTATATTGAGTAGGTATTATTGTTTGTCAAGGCGAATATCTCCATGTGAGGATACCCCCAAGAGATTGCAGTCGGCGCCAGACCCGGGGCCACGCTTGTAGGACTGCCTGTCATCTCCGCCTGAGGAGTGCCTCCGTCTCCATCACTCTGCGCAGGACCTCCTTGGCCACTTTAATCTTGTTAGAGATCGACAACATAGATACCTCATAGGAGGTACACTTAGGCCTTTGCTGACTTACCTCGGGCTCGTTGTCGTAGTTGGCGGTGGAGATGACAACGACGTCGATGACCGGCTCTTCTGAGTTCCCACAACTGCGCCAACCACTACTCCCACAATGAGGAGGACGCAGCCAACGGCGATGAGAATAATCTTCTTAAAGTTCGTCTTCCGATGCGTCGTATTCCCCTCGTTCACCATGAGACTTGCTTGAGGGATTTCTTTAAATTCGTTTTCGGCCGGAAGGGAGTGTAGACCGGTGTCATATTGGGAGTTATATTGTATGACTTCAAGTCCAGGTTGTTCGGGCTGGCCATTGTGGTAGCCAGTGCTCGCCATCGCTCTCACTACAGAGTAGTGGAGATGTTATGGAGATCCGAGGAGGAGTTGGAATGGTGAGGAACTGGAGAAAAAAGAGGCATCTGAATCCGCCAGGGTAGGAAATCCGCCCAAGGCGTCATTCTTTGGTTTTGGCCCCCGCAAGAATTTCACGACAGGGTTCGTCCTGTGGTTGGAGGCCGAAACAGTAGAATCATGCTTCTGTGCCGTCTCCATCCTGCCATATGAACTTGATCCAATTAGACGCTCTCATGCATCAGCCCTAAGATGGCATTTAGGGGTAGGGGTTGTGGGATAAGCGCCGAGGCGTCCTGCCGCGAACATGATGGGTTGTACCGCACCAGTCCATGGGTTTCATAGTACGTAGAGACTTGGTTAAGTTATACAGATTCAGCCAATGTTACCTAACTCTCCGTGCTACCTACCTGTGTTGCAAGTCCCATCCGTATGGTCACCGAGGTTGATTCACCAAAAGCTTACCAATTCGGTACCTAACCATCAAAGCCTGACGCGCCGCCAAGCTCGGGGCTGAAGCGAGCTGCATGCAGTGTCCAGGGATATAAAATAAGCGTGTCTTGGCATTCAACCTTGTGTTCAGCCCTGAGACCTCCTATACGAAACGTGCATATGAGCTTATGAAAAATAGGCAGGTATGAATAATCATGTATCCACTGAAGAATTCCAGAAGGGCATTCAATAGTCCAAGTCCTAGTACACATACACGAAATTCGGATTCTCCTTATCCGTCAAATTCTGGAACGCGGTAGCATTCAGACCCTCCGCGTCGTCCGTGATCACGCCGCTTTCCCGCAAAGCCGCACGGACCATCTCCTTTCGCCGGTTCTCCCATTTGAACGCGTACCGGAAGACGAAGAACAGGACCAATTCGGCGAAGTTGGCCACAAGCAAGGATCCAATGCCCAGGTGATAAGATGGCGCTTGTTCCGTCTTGTAAAAGAAGGGGCTGGCGATGCTTCCTACGCACGAGCCAAACCAGACCACTGGAATAACGCGAGTCAGTGACTATTTCTTAATAGCTGAATGTTCAGTGACACAAAACTGTCTCGGGGCGGCGACTCTTCGGATAGACGGGTGTGGCCTTGGTGTTACGTACTTCCAGAGACAATCATTTTCTTGGATTGCCCTCCTGTGTTACTTGTCACCAGGGATAGGGAAATAACAAATGATGCTTGATAGGAGCCAGTCAAGTAGCTGGGGCTGTTAGCATTGGCCGACTTTTCGCATTTCCGAAATGAGCTCTCAAGCTTACAAGCAGATCAATCGCCCGACATAAGCATCCGTGGGTGCGAGCAGGAATCCCAACCCGCCAGCTATGGTAGGTAACATGAACAAAGCAGAGACAAGTGTGCGGCTGTTGGGCGGCATGTACTTGTTTGCAACTGCCCCTAGGCCGATCCATATGACGACGAGGACGCCCTGCGGTATGCCCAACAAGGCGGTGTGTAGTGTATCAAATCCCAACCCTTTGATAACCAATGTCGAGAAATTCGAGATGCCGCCGTTGGGAACCGCACCAAAGAAACCGAACAAAGTAAAGAGCCAAGTCTTGTAGTCAAGATAGGCTTCCTTAACCTGAGCCCAATTGATTCTTTGATGTTCAACTCCAGTCTGATTGCGACGCATGCGAGCAATCATGAGCAACCTTTCCTGTTTGCTGAAGCCCCAGAATGTTGTCGGCGAGTTCGGCAATAGGAGAAATAGCACAATGCCCCAGAAAGCACATACGGCGCCCACGGCCAGGAACTCATATCGCCACGAAGCAAGTGCACCTTTCATATGACCAATTCCATATCCTATTCATATAAGCAGCTAGCCCCCTAGCATATAAGGCCGCATCAGACTTTACTCACCGATAAGGCCGCCMCCAGCCACACCAATACCGTTCCAAGCATACCACGCAGATATGCGAGCAGGCTGTTCTTCGCGCGTATAATACATTGATGTTATAAGCATAAAAGCGGGGTCAGCGATAGCTTCGAAAGCACCAGACAGGATCCGCAGTGCGGTGAGGCCGGCAAAGTTCTGCGCTGTAGCCTGGCACATCAAGAGCACTCCCCACATAAAGATGTTGAACGCCAAATACCAGGCCGGCGGACACCGTTGCATGATCAGATTCGACGGGATCGACCAAAAGAGCCAGCCGAAATAGAAGATACTCGAAAGCCACGAATACTGGGTGCCTTGGAGATGAAGGTCCGACTGGATGCCCAAAATAGCGGCGTAAGAGAGGGTAGTTTTGTCAACATACTAGATGCAGCGGTCAGCCTCTCTCATGACTAGGTGACTTGGGCCATTCATACGTAAAAGAAGTAACATATGCCTAGCAGAGGCAGTATGTGTCCATCAAGCTTCCGTTTGAGTCGCTTCTCGCTTTCCTTGTCAATGGCGGCATCATTTGGATATTGCCGTAGAGCTTCATGGTACATTTCCGCATGACGCTGGTCAACTCTTGGGGTGAGCTTTAAGTTGAAGCTGCTCTCAACATGTTCGATCCCGCTACAATCAACCCTCTCTGGGGCTTCTTTGATATCACAGCTATCATCGGCCATGATCAATGTTTTGAGCTTGTTGATGGGTTTCTTGTGGTGGCCGCGCTGGAATATTCTAACGTGTTAGTAGATGCATATAAAGAAGATAGATGAACTGGAGCCTTTATATCCAAATTAATCGTCCGTCATGTTGACCTCAAGCTAATGATCGTTGCTCTCGAGCCAAAGAAAGAACCGAGCCCTGGCCGGATTACAGGTCCCGAATATTACATATATTGAGGTACAAGGTTAGTGGTAAAGGGAAGACAGATGGCTCTACCCAATATCTCTTAGCATTTCCGATAGTCTGAACCGTATGACCACAGATGTGTCTCTTAGAGCCAATTGGAGGAAACTATACAGATTCATCGTGTTAGTAGTCCCCTCAATCCAAGTTACCGGGAGGKGAGTCCTCGACCTACCTTGTTCACTTTTATACCCGAAACCCGAAAGGACTATCGTGATTGGTCAATTGGAACTCCCCCTTCCTAGTGGAAAATGACTAGCGCATCTACCATAGCCGGGTTTCCTGTTTGAGCCTCAGTTCTGGATTCATCCCCATGAACGAAAGAAGGAGATAGAAAAGAAATAATCTTGTACAATGCCAATCATTCTAGATTAATATAGCGAAAGAGCCGAAACCGCGAGGGGCGTTTAGTGATTGGTCCCTGGTTCCCCGCATTGAGGTTACTTCCCCATACTCCTCGGGCTGATCATGGTGGTGTTCTCCTGGGTTGGCGCGGTTCTACATCATCGTCTAACCTATGAGTACCGAAATTCAGCATCCTCATATCTGATTCGCTCTTGACTAGGCCGTAGAAACGAATTCGTCCAACGCGAGCCCACTGGTTGTTCTAGTAGATATTGAATAATAAGTATAAATATTGTAATCATGGTTATCATTTTTCTAGTATTGCCATATCAACACTTATCGGGAAAGAAATTCTCGCTTGCGCATAACATAAGATGGCACCAGGACTAATAGATCATGACGGAGAAGGCGGCGTGCCCGTGTCCCCTTTTCTAGGCTCCCAATTGTCGATCACTGATGTGAAAATAATCAGATACGAAACCTACGGTACGTTGAGTCGTATCTTGTTGTGGTGAGGTGCCAAGTTCGGAACTCACGAGACCCCTAGACTTGCGATTTCCCACCAGTCTCGATGCCTCTGGTTCCGATGCAATGAACCCAGCAGGGGACTACCGCGCAACTCACGTCCAACTTAAGACGAACACCTATCTCGTTGGTCACGGAATCTCCTTCACGATCGGCCGCGGTAATGACCTATGTGTAGCTGCTGCTCGCCAAATCGCCGAGCGGCTAGTTGGGAAGAACTTGGGAGAGCTAACGGAGAATATGGGCCAAACGTGGCGCTACCTGGTGTCTGATTCGCAATTACGCTGGGTTGGGCCAGAAAAAGGTGTGATACATCTCGGCTTAAGTGCATGTGTGAATTCCCTCTGGGATCTATGGGCCTGCTTCCTCAATAAACCGCTCTGGAAACTTGTAACGGACATGACCCCCGAGGAGTTTGTCACATGTATCAACTTTCGGTACATTCTGGATGCCATCACGCCAGAAGAGGCGGTCGCTTTATTGAGAGAGCAAGTAAGCATTGGACTCTTGATCGTTTCTCATCGTTCCCCTAGAAGGTATCAGGGGATATGAGCTCTTACTGACAATAATATCGGCTAATCGACTGGACGATGTAGGAGCCGACTAAATCTTTGGGACTCAAAGATGCTCAGAGCAACCAAGCAGGCTGGTTGGGATTTTCTGACGACCGAATGATTGAGTTGATAAACGAGAATTTGGCCCAGGGTATGGACAAGTTTAAGATAAAGGTCGGTGGCGACGTTGAAGAGGATAAACGCCGCCTCCAAATCGTCCGCGACACAATCGGATACGATCGCATGCTCATGATTGATTAAAATCAAGTCTGGAGCGTACCAGAAGCTATTGAAGTCATGCAGCAATTTGTTGAGTTCAAGCCCCTGTTAGTCGCCTTCAATCCCCCCCCCCCCCCTTTTTTTCTTTTTTTTGTTACTTGTATTCATGGATTATGTTGACCGATTCCGGCAGATTCATTGAGGAGCCGACCTCGCCCGACAATATTCTAGGCCATGCAGCCATCAGGAAAGCATTAAAACCGTATGGCGTAGGTGTTGCTACAGGTGAACATTGCCAGAACCGAGTCATTTTCAAGCAACTATTACAAGCTGGCTCGATAGACTATTGCCAAATCGATGCGTGCCGACTTGGCGGGGTCAATGGAGTCCTCGCCGTGTTATTGATGGCTAAGAAGTACGCCTTTCCACTCCTGCCAATCTTCATAGGCGAGTCTTCTAACATCGGTAGATTCAACGTGCCCATCGTTCCACATAGCGGAGGTATTGGTCTTAACGAATACACCCAGCATCTCGCCCTATTGAACTATATCTGCGTCTCGGGAGAGAAAGTCTCCTAGAACATATTAATTCTTTCCGGGGTGTATTGAAATACCCGGTAGAAACCAAGAATGGATACTTCGTAACTCCATGGGAAGCCGGGTACAGCGTCGAGTACAAGCCTGAAGCTATCGTGAAATACGAATTTCCATCAGGCACTTTCTGGAATAGCGAGGTAGGAATGGCAATCAGGAATGGACCGAAAAGATGAAGGCCGCCTAGGCCGTTGTACGTGTAGTTGTGTACCTTAGGTGTAGGTACCTTAGGTAGGCAGACGAGGCACGATCTAATTATATACTCTGTACGGCCCTACAGAGTGGCATTTAAGCAGAAGGGAAAAGACTCTGGAACAAATCGTAATCGTTCAGGAGATCTTCAAATAGTTGGTTTCCAAGTCCTTGCGCAGATACTTCTGACTGCAAGAAACCTGGTGCCAGTGTCATGTCACCCAAAACTTGGAATGAACGTTCTGCTAGAGCTGTGCTGGCAGTGTACGAGGAGTCTTCGCGAGATGATTCGCCATGTTGAGTATGCTCATGATCGACCAATTGGAATCCATGCTGCGCAATTTCGGTGCCTCGCGTAAGATAGGTGAGTGCTGGGCTCTGTTTCCTACGGGTCGGAGCTCGTGTTTGCGAAGCATCGACAGAGGGGTTAGGACGTAGCCCAGGAACGTTAAGATCTAGTCGCGGATTTGAACGAGAATTTGACTCGACAAGGCCGAAGTATTCGCGATAGAAATCTGCATGACAGTAGTTCTCACCAAGTTGCCTGAGAAACTCCATGCACGTCTGGAAGCGTCGCGCTGCTTCCCGGTATTCGTCGCTACCATGATGGCAGCGCATCAGCGAAATCTGGACAATTAGCGGCGGTATTGCCGCTGTCATGTTGCGCAGGTTAACCATGATGTAAAAATTAGATGAGGGCCGGAATTGTTACCTTTGAGTTGGGCAAAGTCGAACTAGATCCCTTTCCATCAGATCAGCCATTAACCCTACAGAATCTGCTGCAACGGATTGCGTCTCTACCGATGGCGCTCTTGGGCTAGCTGCGCAGTTTTCCTCCAGTGTACTCCCAAAATGCCGAAGCCGGATAAGCACGACACTATACATGGACCGATGAGCGAGTCTAATACCTTAGGTAAGGATATAAATAGGACTTACTTAAATATAAGATAGAGGAGAGTACGATATACAGTAGAGACGCCGTCCTGTTCGGGAGTGACCCCCGGGGTGTAACCTCGCTTTGCGGCGGGGKCCAAATTCATAAGCCAGCGCCGTAAGGTTGAATCGCAAAGAGAAACCTGTGTTTCTGGAGAAGCCGACGTCGGCACAGAGGACAGCGACAGACCCCCTTCCATGTATTGGCAAGGCTTTATAAACTCGATAAAAACAGCCTTGGCTGTACGTTCATGATCCGAATTGCCCTCCTCCAATAGATCAGAAAGTTGAAGTAAGGGAACACTGCAATCCAGGCTGTTAATATGCATTGGCCGAGCAGTTCCCAATGCGATAAGCCTGTCGCGGACAAGGCAGCACCACCATATCCGTGCCCATAGTTTCTTCTGTGGCACTTCTTCGCGACTTTCGCGATGAAGCCCGGCGCCTTGCGCTAATCCAATGGCTTGGTGAACCCAATACCAAGTGTGTCTTTGCTCTATCACAGACGGATAATAATAGCTTATTAGGAGAAGGGCTTGAATTGTCACAATGTCGTCAGACTCGTAATCGAATGTATGGAGACACTCTCGCTATCAGTATGTTTAAGTCAAATGGATCTCTGGACTTATACGTGCGCGTTCATACAGAGAACTCCTTGCCTGCTTGCGAGTTGAGAAGCCTATCGATTGGATAATCTCATTTGAAACATACTATAACTATGAGATACCTCTAATAAGGTCATGAAGAAGGGTAGGTACCTAGGTAGTTTTACCGAACTTGCGATGAAAAGAATCGCCTGCAGAAGTAACAAGCTCGGACCCTTTCCGCGTAGGATTGCCTCCAGGCTGCTAGAGCGGAAGTCGCTCATTAATGCCAATCTGTTGACGACAGGGAAGAAGGGATGGAATATGTGAAAGTATGTCTCTAGGCAGTGTTCGAGGACATCCCTAGACGGTAGATCAAATGCACCTTTAGATTCCAGATAGCGGAGATCCTCGACGGCTCTAGACGACCTGCTGGCATGAGTCGGCGCAGACGTGTCCCGCCCTACAACAGGCAGCAAGATTCCCCGTTCTCTGTCCTGAGCATGAAGCCATGGGCGTCCTTGCGAATTAAAACTCCGGAAGAATTGATAATGAGGTACTTGATGGAGTATAACATGTTCTGGCATGGAACGATGTGGGACAGATGCTATGGTACCTGTGTCCTCAGGATCGTCTTTTCTGCGGCGCTTCTTCCTATCTCTCACTGAACATTCGAAGTCGTCCGCTCTGCAGTTCGTGCAGGGCAGTCCAGCGGTTAGCACATCGCATCGGACTTTCCGGGCAGCGCAACTAGAGCAAGCTTTGGATGCCCGCCGCTTCGTTGACTCGGAAGTTGTTATCATTGCGCAAGACGAGGCGAGAAAGAGAATGAGATAGGGAGGCGATAATCTTGGAACAGCCAAAGTTAGTGGACAGTGGACGCTGTAGCACACCTAGGATCAGGTACTAAGCCGCTAATTTTATAATTCCGGGGTGCCCCCTCGCCCCCTAATTGGAGTAGCTCAATTCTTCAACACAAGCTCCTCAGTCTCGACCAATTTGACGACCGTCATGCGGGATAGAATATGCCAACGAAAACAATAACCCGAATGCTAGAGGGAGAACTCGCAATACAGGGTAACGGCCGCGTTCTTGAGGATCTGAATGCAATAGGCGTTAGGTTAGTTATGAATGATGTAGCGGGAATAATACCATCTGGCGCCTGTTGTTTCGCGTTGGCCATCCGCTCAGTTGTACATTATAGTGGAACGTGACCGCTATACCCCTTTGCCCGACTGCGGCTCGTACTTCTGACGCTCGATCTCGGGAGTGACCCGCCATAAAGGCTTGCGGCACGCGAGTACCACTAACGTATCACTTTCCGAATCGGGAAGGTGGGTACTCTCCAACGGAAGTCCGACTATCGATAGGCAACACGTTACACGGATCAATTATGTATCACAAAAGTCTCTTCATGGTGTTCATTACATTCATTATTATTCATTAGGTAAATAAGCTGCATCATTCGTGATAGGTTGCCCGTGTCTCTTCCCTTCATTACTGCGATGCTAAATCATGCCCCTGAGCCTCAACTCCCGTTCCCCACTAATGCCTGAAGGATGGCGTTGATGAAATCTGAGGCTGTCGCCACGATCTGTACAGAGGAAAACGAAACGTTAGCTTGCTGATTCTTCCAGTGAAACCGAAAGCAGTCGGTATGGAAGAGGAAAAGAACTTACCGGTGTGGCGTCGCCTATTAACTCAGTCGTCTGCGACACGAAAGCCGTAGTTAACAGGTTCTCTGCGTTACCCAGCAGGGTTAATATTCCCTTTACGGAATCAGGCGTGATCAAAGGCGTGATCTGCTCGACAATGCCCTGGATGTCGATCTTATCTAGGGCGCCGATGAGAGGCTTGACAGCGTTTATGAGGCTGTTGAAGTCAATCTGGCCCAATGTCTTGAGGAGTGGCTTCACTTGATCGAGGAGGCTGTTAATATCGATCTGCCCGAGAGCTCCGACCAAGGGCGCCGCGCCGTCAATGATGGTGTGGGTCTCATTGACGAACTGGCTCGTCAGCAGCGACTCTGCGTTGTCGACGAGGCCTACAAGACCCTTGACCGAGTCGGATGTAAGCAGTGGCGAGATGGCGTCGAAGATACCCTTGATATCGATGTCTCCCAGAGAGTTCAGGATAGGAGTAATTTGCTTGATCAAGCCCTCGATGTCAATCTGGCCTACAGCATCCAGGATGGGTTCGACCTTCTTCACGAGTCCTGCTAAGTCAATTTGGCTTAAGGAGTTCAGGAGGGGGGAGATCTGTTTGACCAAGCCCGCGATGTCAACCTGACCCAAGGCATTCAGGATGGGCTCGATTTGCTTGATGAGGCCGGTCAAATCAACCTTGCTAATCTCGTTCAGAATAGGGGTGATTTGTTTAACCAAGCCGGCAATATCAATTTGGCCCACAGCATCGAGAATAGGCTGCACCTTTTGGATCAGGCCGGCTATATCGACCTTGCTCAGAGCATCCAGGAGCGGTTTGACTTGGTTAACGAGGCCTTCCAAGTCAATCTTGCCGACGGCAGATATCAAAGGAACAGCGCCAGAGATGAGCGTCTTGGTTTGGTCAACGAATTGGCTTGTCAACAGGTCTTCGGCGTTGTCTACGAGACCAACAATGCCCTTGACTGAGTCTGGTGTCAAGAGTGGCTCGATTGCCGCGAAGACTCCTTGAAGGTCGATCTTGCTAAGGCTGTTGAGTATGGGCGAGATCTGGTTGACTAGACCCTTCAGGTCAATATCACCCAGGCTGGAGAGTAAAGGACCTGCTCCGGCGATGAGCGACTTAGTCTGATCCACGAAGTCCTTAGTAAGAAGGTTCTCAGCGTTTCCGAGAAGTCCTATAAGGCCCTTGATGGAGTCCGCCGTCAACAATGGGCTGAGGGCGTCGAACAAGCCCTTGAGGTCGAGCTGGCCAAGTTCGTTCAGAATGGGGCTGATCTGATCTATCAAGCCCTTCAAATCAATCTGCTTTAGGCTGTCGAGGAGAGGTCCCGCTCCAGAAATCAAGGACTTGGTTTGGTCGACGAAATCCGATGTCAGGAGAGATTCGGCGTTTCCTAATAGACCGACAATGCCCTTTACAGAGTCCGCGGTCAAAAGTGGCGCCAAAGCATCCAGTATGCTTTGAAGGTCGATCTTCGCAAGGCTGTCGATGAGCGGCTGAGCACTGGAAAGCAACGATTTGAGTGCTTTCACGGTATCCGCGGTCAGAAGTTGGCCAGCGTTATTTAGCAGGCTCACGAGATCCTTGACTGAATCCGGCGTCAGGAGGGGTGCCAAGGCATCGAGTATACCCTGAAGGTCAATGCCGGAGAGGCTATCAATGAGCGGCTGCGCGCTAGAAAGTAGCTTCTTCAGCGAGTCGACGGTGTCCTTGGTCAAAAGAGACTCGGCATTGCTCAGCAAAGACACGAGACCCTTAATGGCATCGGGTGCTAGTAGTGGTTGCAATGCATTGAGTATGCCTTTAATGTCGATGCCCTTGATCTCGTCGATGATACCCTCGAGGTCCAAGGAAGATAGCAAGTCAATCAGCGGCTCCGTCTTCGTAAGGATACTCCTGGCGATATTAGGAATAGGGGGCTGAAGCGTGGCGGCCAGGTACACCATGGCATCGTGAAGAGCTTGCAGAAACTCATCACTCAACAATTCCTGGAGAGCCTTGAGGTAGCCTCCGAGGTCACCCAACTGTGTGATCAGCTTCGTCAAACTTGACAGAATATCACCTAGATCACCGAGCCCCGTAATATCTCCAAGGTCAAGGCCGCCGCCTGACGAGGAGCTGGAAGAGCCTCCCTTATCAGTACTGTTACCAGCCCGTGGGTATATGGGGGCTTTTTGTTGTTGGACTTGATTTCTCCTGAGCAGGCCATTGAGCTCTGTCAATGCGTCTGTCAGGTCAGATCGAGGAACCAATGCCAGATTGTGTCTTGCGAGAATTGCATCGAGGTCCAATTCCGGTGCTGATGCTGTCTGCGGCGCGCTTTCAGCAACGAGGCTTACTGGCGCCAAAGCCGCTATAAGGAGTTTGGAGAACAGCATGTTGATAGTTGACTAGGTGCTGAGGAGGGGCTTCCAAGGTGTCGTTCTCTTTGACATGAAGCTGAAGCTCCGGTTCAGCTCGACCACGGAGGAGGAAACGTGACAATCGAGATGGGAAGATCGAGAATATGAGCAATATTGCCTACTACCTCCATCGCCCTCACATTTTGTCACATGAAATTTCTTCTCATTGACCGATGGGGAGCTTCGGACATTATCCCTTGTTGGGATCTTCATCCACCTATTACTCACATGGGTAACTAGCTTACCCTCCCATGTCGAATCCAGCTTACCAGCTTACCCCAGTTTCCCCAACTTCTCCACGATCCCATTCCCTAATGCAACGTCGTTGCATAGGACCCGGGTCCCCATGCAAGGTGGACCCAAAAATGTCAAGCTTTTCTGGAATCTCATTCGACAGCTTGGCACGAAGGGTAGTATTGTGATTACAATTTGTGCTTTTCATCGTATCCTTACTCGCATCGAAGCTGTTGCCATGGAATCTGAGAATCACGACGCCGCTCGAGGTTACAGTCGGCATACTTTGTGTTTATCCTCTCAAGCATACCATCGCATACTGTAAGGTACCCAATGTTTATACGGCACGAAGGATTGTTGAGCCCCAAGGCTCTCAGAGAGGGATATACACGCATACGCACGTGCCTCTCCCTAATTTTTTCCCTTACCCACAAGCACCACAACATATTTCCGCGCGGCTGACCGACATAACACTATCGTCCCTTTGGGAATAACTCAGTAGATGACAGACCTATTCGCGATCTTTGTGCCCAACTAATTAACACTAACAAACCCCGCGAACCAGCGGACTATTGGGTGTGTTCGGGAGGCATGGTCGAATTGGGCATAATGGAGGTCCATCATATTCCCGATTAGGCAGGCGGAAAATGCACTGACATCATTCTCCGCCAGCGCTCAGTTTTCTTCACGGTCAAAATGAAGATCTACTAAGAGTAATTAATGACTGGGATCGCACTATACCGTAACCCCGCAAGCCTACCATCTTACTCTTCGATGGGTACGTGCGTGACCCGCGAAAAACCAGTAAAAATCCTGGAAAACACCATAGCTGACCATCCCCCCTGCAATATTGGGTGTCCAAGACCGGGGTAAAAACACGAATGCAGACGACGGGTATGCGGAGACAACAGCAAGATGCGCGAGGGGTAGGATAGCTGCAAGGCGGTGGGCGACGAACCTGGATCTGGGTCGGTCTTCAAGGCGAGGCACAGTGGTATTCGACACGCGGCACTTTGGATGTACATGTGATCGCCGAGCTGCCTTCAAGTTCTGTTCCTCGCCCTCGTTTTGGTCGAGAAGTCCCTGCGCGTCCATCCCTCCTGTCTCTTTCGCCATCCAGCGTTTCCTGCTGCCAAAGACAAGGTGATCATGACGTCCGCCTTTCGAGAAGACAACTCCCACTATGAGCACCAAAGCCCTCCGCCTTCCATACATGGCGGCAGAGGTGATGACGGCGAAGGAACTTCAAATGCTGCGCCGAGGCAAAGCGACGATGCCTCTTCAGCCGATCACGTTCAGGAGAAGGCAGCAGTCGCCGCTCCTCTCACGAAGAAGCAGAAGTTAAGACGGCATTGTGGACGGTTCTGGTGGTGGTACTTGATAGGATCTATCATTTTCCTCGCCATCTTCTTACCGATCCTGTATGTATCTTGTCGAGAAAGTTGTCTAGGGGCAAATACGGCAGAGCACTCGCTGACTGATAGCTCAGGTTCTTAGTGATAATTCCAGCCATTGTGCAGCGCATTCTTGATAATCAAACTATGCCGGTCAGTGGCGGCTCGTTCATAGCTATATCGCCAGACCAGCTCAATGTCTCAATCACCACATCGCTCGATACGCCTTTGCCGGCAGACATTGATCCCACGACGCTCTTCATGTACAATAAGAACACGCCTACTTTCTCGCCCTTCTGCAATGTTACTCTGCCGAAGTTGCATGTAGATGGAGACACGGAAATCTTCGTTCAAGCTCAGACAGTCACAGTCACCAATGAGACCGAGCTGATCTCGTGGTTCGCCAATGTCTTCGACCAACCAACTGTCACATTATCCACACGCGGCGATGCGAAAATCCATCTTGGCGCATTGCATTCGAATGGGCATATCGACAAGACGGTGGAGGTGAATTCGCTGAATAAGCTCAGCGGCTTTGGCATTGAGCATATGAAGCTCCTGATGCCAGCAAGAGAGAACGGGACTAACGTCGAGGGAACTCTCAATCTGCCCAACTGGGGAGCACTCACCCTGGGTATTGGAAACCTGTCGCTCAATTTGATGTCAGGAGATCTGAGGATTGGCCTCATTACCATCTACGACGTCTTGCTCCCCCACGGCAACAATACGAGATACTTCAACGGTGAGCTGTTCCTCGATACGATCTTCCAGAACATCGGGACGGTGTTGTCGAGCCAATCAGACGCCTTGAGCAACGGGAACATCCAGATCGATGCCACAGGTAACGCTACCGTGGTCAATGGCCAGCACATTAGGTTCATCGAGGCCATCCTCAACAACAGGCGTGTGTCGTCCGTCACGCCAGTCGTCAAGCTAGCCGGTGACCTCATCAGCAGCTTCACCAACGGTAGCCAGGTCTCCATACCCGACATGCTCGACGACGTCTTTGGCAATTCGACC
Organism: Hypoxylon sp. E7406B; assembly: GCA_000931505.1. Classification (NCBI taxonomy): domain Eukaryota; kingdom Fungi; phylum Ascomycota; class Sordariomycetes; order Xylariales; family Hypoxylaceae; genus Hypoxylon; species Hypoxylon sp. E7406B. Next base: position 8,209 of record JYCQ01000227.1, on the reverse strand, counting down.
TTCGTTCAGGAGGTGTTAACGCATTGGAACGCGACGAAGAATGGTACGGCACCGAAGGTGAAGAGGTCCATACCACGAGGCATAATTGGCCCAGGGGCATTGAGCTTGTTCAAACTGGGAATGAAGATGAGGAAGTTTTGACGGGATGCTTCGGAATGAAGAATACGAAGACCTGGATGATTGGCGACGATCAGTATAGTACTCACTTAGCTTATCAGGCTAAGGTTAATGTTAACGTAATGAATGATATACGAATTAAGACGAACATTGGAGAGTTATGTGCAATTTATCTAATAATGTCTTAGGCTAGGTACCTGTTCACAAACAACAGACGCCTCCTATTCGGTCTCCGGGTCACATGGCTCCCCCCTGATCTACTACCCTTATCTTATATGGCACAGTATTAGATACTACTCTATGCTCATAATAATCCTCAACTTTGACTTAGCCTCACCTCTCTAGCGCGCATATTTCACAGTGAACTACCCCGGTTCAAATGATTATTAAAATTCAGGTCTTCTATATTCATGGATTCCGTTCAAACCCCGATTACAGTATGGTTTAGTGAAGCTCAACAAGGAGTTAACACTGTAGCACAACGTCTCACGAATTATCGCTTATCGAGAAGCGGGGATGTGTTACGAGATGGCTTGAAGCACCGCCTCATTCGACGCCTATTCAGATTGGTTGTGGAGGTGAACGTTGTGTCGAAATCTTTTCGCACATACTTCCTAACAGTCCCATGTATTACTATCCTAAACCACTCTCACTCTCAGCTTTTCGCCAATGGGCCCTCTAAGTGTGTACCTCGTGCTGGACACACTCCACATTGCCATATCCGCAGATCGGTTCACGCGTGCTGTCGAATTGCTAGCAGAAGATGCAACGAGCGGGCCTTATTTAGACAGCAAACGAAAGGTTGTGAGGGAATGCAGTGAGCGCTTGGGAGCTAGCCTCGCCGGACTACCATATAACTCCCGCAATGAAGACACAAACATATCAGATATCGCAATGCTCTCCCAGCTGTGTAGGGTGGATTGCGATGAACTCCTGGATGCAGTGCAAAAGCCGATAGTTGATAACACTCCGATTGCAGCCATCGAATATACCCGGGAGAAGCAATTTGCTAGTCGTTTCATTGCGCCACTTAAGACTCGTCAACATACCATAGGAACTCACGTTGTCAACCTCATCAAGTAAGGTCCAAATATTCAATATGGTCAATTCAGAGAGTCTAACTAAATTTATTGCAGTCGCTTCTGTACTGAATATGAGACAGAGTCAGAACCAGAGCTCAACGATGCCGCGCTACGTCACACTCCGTCCAACGATGTCCAACGAATACGTGATCGCCTAGCCAGGTCCAGAGCAGAGCTTTCACGACAGCAGGATATCCAATTCGACATGGGAGAAAAGCTATTTACGATAGAAGCCCTATTGAGACGGCTAGCCACAATTGAGAATCCCGGTAGAGTACAGCGATGGATGCGCATATACCTAACATTTCCGGCTCGTAAAGACAGGTTGGAGAGTATTCACGAAGCATATCCAAGGACATTTGAATGGGTATTCCAATCACCTCCCGTGGCCCGGTTGTTCGATTGGTCAACTTGGGAAGATGGGGTGTATTGGATCTCTGGCGAACCTGGCTCTGGCAAGTCAACGCTCATGAAGTTCATGGCCTCCAATGCAATGAAGAGCTACTCCCATCATCACCATCCATCTTCGGTGGAGGTAATTTTCGGAACCTATTTCTTCTGGCGCTTCGGTGTTCCTTTACAAAACTCCTTAGAAGGCCTGGTCCGTTCTTTATATCTTGACGTCCTTGATCAATGCTCTGACCCCACTCTATTGAAACTGGCATCTTGCCTGATTCTAAACAAGCGAAACCTGGACGATGGCCAATATGTTGAAAGCTTGTTCGCCACAGAATTAGCGGGTTCATTCGTTCAACTGTTAAGGAAAACGGGTAGATACTGCTTTTTCATTGATGGCATAGACCAAATTACTCGTAATTTGGGGGATATTCGCAAATTTCTGAGAGTGATCTCAGGCCAGTCAAATGTCAAGGCCTGTGTCTCTCGTCGAGATGGGGAATTGTTCCATCGACCTGGGGGTCATAAAAAGCCCCCTCTTAGTTACCATTCCGTGCCCTCCTCATCGAACTGTCTAAACGTTCCCGCCTTCGCGGCAAAGGACGTCCGCATATACTCTTATGGCCGTCTCAAGGACCGTCTTTCACAATTGCCTAGGGCTACCAGCTGGCCTATTGAAGAATTGATCGAAGAAATAAGTGCCTGGCCAGATAGCAACTTCCTTTGGGCAACTTTCGCCATTGAGCAAATAGAGATTGGCATTGTAACTGGCGACACTATGACAGATACGATCTTGAAAATTCGCAGTTTTCCTCGAGAATTGGATCAGTTATTCAGTTCAGCGTTGAACTCTATTCGGCCTATCTACATAGAAAAGTCACATACTGTATTGCGCATCGCCCGGACTGTGAACGAGCCACTCGAAGCTTGGATTTATTTCTTCCTCGGGATGGAGAATGATAATCCAGACTACGCTTTGAATGGTCCATTACATCAAATTACTGCTGACGAAGCGGTTAATACGAACCCCAGGGTTGCTGAATGGCTCAGAAAGGTCACTAATGGCTTTCTTGCTGTGGATGAGAAGTCTGGACAGGTGACTTGGTTTCATTATTTGGCTAAAGACTTCCTAGATAACCAGGAAGCACAAGAGMCTCTAGCCACGGACAACGCCCGGTTCAACCCTGCTTTGTCCTTGCTTAAGGCGCATATGGCAGCTCTGAAGACGGTAACTAACTTTCGAATATCCTTCTACAAACTTCTGACCAGGGCATTGGACTACGCTACTCAGTTAGATCAGAATTCAATTGGTCATGATCGGTATGTATACTACAGACACCTATTTGAGCTTGAGCATAATATACGGGGAGGCCTTATGGAACTTTGGACCCCAGAAGAGTTTCCTACACGCGTCGATATTGAGGCTGAGTTGGCTAAATATGGACTTGTCAATTATGAGCGTTGGAAGAGTTATATACGGGGACACGCGAAAGTCGTTGAACATGAAGAGACGGCCGTACATGGAGAAACATCTAAACATGAAGGAATCATTGAACATGAAGAAGCAACTGAACACCAAGACGCAGCTGAACACCAAGAAGCGACGGAACATGAAAGATTTTCCTGCCTGCCAGAGCTCGTCGACTACCTACTAATCAGATTCTTGCCTAATCTGGGAAGATTAAGTGGACAACCCGTAAAAGGTCGCGTCCATTGGATATGTAATGTAAGACAAGCTCTCTGACCAGAATAGCGAGGGTTTAGACGGCTAACTACAATCAGGGATGTGGGTCACGCCTGTACGATGACTTCAAATACCTTTCCTCTGAATCATTGGAAATGTTGGAAAGTGAATTACGGGCAATGAACAATCCTCAGACATACCCACATTCACAAGGTCTTTCGAAATGGACAGCTACCCTTAGAAACTGTCTCAATTGGGCAATTCGAATTGCACTTCGACCCTGGAGATCGAAGAATAATTCCTCACTTCCTCTTCACACTCTACAACTGCAAACAAACAGTAATATACCGAACAACCCAAGGATTCTCTATATCCTATATTGCATTCACAACAGACGGACCGGGATCAGATTCCGCCAAGAGATGTTGCATAATATCTCCACGGACAAACAGCTGTTTTCTCTCTTGAAGATACTGTATAACAGGCACCAAAATCATCTATCTTGGTTTAGACTAAGGCACGTGTCAAGACTTAGCCTGAATAAGGTATGTACGATCGGTACTATACGCTTATTCCAAAGACATCGTATCTCCCTTAAACCAGTCTGCTATGTGAAAAAGGAGCTAGAGAATACTTACTGACTGGTCATAGCTTGAAGTAGATTTAAGTCATTTCGCCCAAATTCACAAACACGACGATTCTTGCTCCACAGATAATTGCATTTGCTTGCCACCAGTCCACAAGATTGACGTCGAATACATATGTGGGCCCGCTCCTAGGGAGCCTCCATTAAGAGTCCCCCTATACGGTGACAACTACCTGCTCCACTACTTCAAGTATCCCGAATGTCTTGATACAGAACAAAGTACTATTTTCCAGCAGGTACCGAAACACGCGGATGAGAAACTCCATATCGCGAGTCACTTGCCACAGCCTATTTTCGGCTGGGGAATCTATTTCGAAGAAGGCTGGCATTGGGAATCGATCTACTTTGTCATCGTGATCCTTGTCCTAACGGGGAGTTTGGTATTCGCGACAGCCTGGTCTATATTCAAGAGTGACATACAAGGAGCATTCGCCGTATCAAGTTACTGGGTAACACTTGGAAGCTTATTACTAGGATACATGGCGGTCAGGAGTTCTTGATTTCGAGGATTATATCACTTTAACCCTTCAACTTAGTGCACTATATGATCCTTAACTACCTCTTTGTTTGGGAGAGCAACTTCGTCTCTATTTCTTACCGGTAAACTAGACTAAACGGGGTTTGGGATTTTATCAAGGATGGTAGGAATGGTACTGTAGGTGTAAGCGAGGGCTTCAAATCCCCCATACTTCATCTCGCTTCCCGTGTCACCTTATACTACCATGGGTATTTATTAGCTCGATGTTCTAATGCACTAGCGCCGATGTAGCTGACGAACGGTTGGATCGGGTAATATAGCCGTCCAAGATTCCTTGAAAGTATACGATCTAACTCTTTATCCGTACAACGGAACACATACTGAACACATGATACCAGAGCATATTCTTCGCTTAGCATCGAATTACGATAGCAGCTATTGGATTAAATACGACGTCAAGCCATTCCTCCCGCACCTCAAGCAAAAGTTCCCCAGCGTCCAAGCAAGGGATACGAGTCAACAAGCAGACACACTAGAGTCCTGTTCCCGGTTCCACCACATATGCAATGCCGCTGAATGCCGTTGGTAAAGACGACCAGTGCGCCGGGACGCTGGTTCGGTCCGGCAACTTCCATCGGCACAAGGTGGTGCAAACACGGGTTGCACCCGCGCGCGGTGAAGCTAATGGTTACACCGATCCGTGCGCTTTCGATAGTGTCAAGCCAGCCATCATTTGTGGTGCGGATGCTCCCTGTCGCGTTCGTGACTAGCTTCGCCCGTGCCCGATCGCTGCCAAGCGCTGTACATTTCGGGAACCCCTAATTCAACACCAGTACACATTATCGTCACAAATTGCTGTCGCTGTACATATAAGACGTTGCTTTTTCCAAAATCGTAATTATATATTGCTGTCAAACTGGATGGCCTGGCTTGTGCCCGTATATATACGTCCTAAGACTCATTAGCAACTTGCCCCCAACCGGCACATATAGGTTCGAGGATAAACTTACACAGTCAAATACGCATGTATATTCGTATTCCTAAAATCCCTCTTGACCTCCTCAACGAACTCGCGGACCTGGTCCGGCGACATGCCCAGCACGCCCAGCACCTTCAAGCTCATGGCCTCGAGACCAACCAGCATGTCCTCCTGGAAGTACGCAGCAACGGTCTTGAAGTAGTGGCCCTTAGCCCAGGGGCTCGTGGGCCAGTAAAAGCGTTTCTCGACGATGTCGACGAAGCCGGCGTCGCGGAAGTAGCGGTGGTAGTGCTGGACGTTGCTCCAGGAGCGGCCGAGGCGCGTGACGCCCTCGAGCATCAGGTTGTTCCAGCGGTACAGCGCGGACTCGGTGGGCGGGTCGCCGATGTAGCTCATGGGGAACAGCGCGTCCTGGAACTCCATGACGCCGCCGGGCGCCAGGTTGTCGAAGGCCTGCTGCACGACGGCCGCCGGGTCGTTGAAGCAGCTCATCAGCGCGCGCCCGTGGATGAAGTCGAACGGCTCGCTGAACGTCCACTCGTCCTCCGCGTCGTCGATCTCGAACCGGCAGTTCTCCGGCAGGCTAGAGCGGAGGCTTAGTAAGTGAGCACTATGAATACCTTGATCTGATAGCGGGGGGCCTGGGTTCAACACACAATTGCGGTTGGATGGGACTTAGGTCCGTGCCGATGACGTAGGATTCAGGGTGTTGGACAGCTATGCGACAGGTCAGTATCTGAATGCTCGAATCCATGGTAGCGAGGCTTACCAAACTCTATAGCCCATATTCCAGTCCCTAGGGCTGTGTCAGCAAGGGGTAAGGGTATTTGCAAATAGGGGAGCTGTCGAACCTGTCGCAATGTCTAATACTCGCCGAGGATCTCCTTGTAGAGGAGCTATATTGAGTTTATTCTCAATAGTTATTGTAAATAGTTGATGTTGTAGATCTATCTCAATTGTGAGTAATTCCCAATGCAGAGAATGGAGTGCTAGTTGATAGCACAGTGGCGTTTACCTAATCGCTCTTGTTCCGCCTACCAGCATGTTCATTAGCATGAGTGAAGCTGGCGAATGGGATTCGAGAAATACAGTATCATTTGGTAGAAAGTATCCTAGAGGATAACGTCAGCGCAAGAACGTGATGTATACCATATATAGCTATAGTGAGCCCTACTGCCTTCTTTATATCTGTGATAGGTCCGACCATTCTCCTGTACGAAATGGTAGAAGCTCGAGTCTAGCGTCATGGTTGAAGATCTTGAAAAATGATTAATTACTCGCTTATCTGAATTGATCTCGACAATTGGTCATAACGCACCTTATACTATCTGAGATTGACATGGTTTCCTATCCATAGTCAATGAAAGATCCAAGCTATAATACCTTGCCGCAATAGGTACTGACTGTTTGAGAATCGCTGTCCACCGACGGTAACGACGGCGCGCTACCACTGCCCCACGATAGCAGCGACGCATCTTGGTCAACTGAAACGGTGCGGCTGGAAGCCCATGAAAATGGCGTCGCATAGCCGTTATCGTGGCCATTGCTGGATGAGGCGTGCGTCATTGTCTATGCCCTTCGCAGCGCCAGGCTACGTCTCCCGCGCAAGTGTTGAGACTACAATAAATGTACAAAAAAGCTGAAGGTGAAAAAACAAAACAGTACGAAATCAAACCAAAGCTACCGAAATGTTAAGCGACTCGGGGGTAGATTTGCCACGAGGCAGAGGCCACATGGGGGGTGGCACTTAATACATATCATGGGAATGGCGCTAGGGGCCTGTCAGCAATGGCTTGGGATGGATTGACCAGTCATCTTGTTGATATGACGTCCTGCAGGAGGGTATCTTGGTGTGCATCCTTCAGAAAGGAAGCGCTAGAGTGCCATATTCTGGGCGCGGCTGGGCTGGTGTAAAATTGTAGGTAAGTTAACCTACCCCTTCGCGACCTACCTTAGCGCGAACCATTTGTAAAACGTGACGTGTACGTGTTGAGACTTACCACCTTTTCCTTATATAATCTTATAACCTTTACTTTTAAAAATAAAATAAAAATATTTTTATATTTTTTATTTTTTTAATTATTTATAATGCTTACTTTTTTAGCTTAATTATGTTATATAATTATAATAAATAACGTTATTTAAAAATGTTTAATATATAATATGTTAAAAATTTATTTTATTAATCGATTTTATATTTAACGTCGTTTTTTAAATATAATTATTTAAAAAAATTATAATAAAATTTTTTAAAATTTATTTTATTATTAAAAAAAAATTAATTAATTAAGTTATTATTTTAAGTTGTTTTAATTATATATTATCGATATATTAATTTTAAAATATTATAAATAAATTATTTATTTATAATAAAAATTTAAAAAAAATTAAAAAAAATTAACATATATAATTTTTTTTTTATTATAAAAATATTAAGTTAATTAAAGTTAAAAAAATTAATTATAAATATATAAATAACGTTAATATTAAAAATATTAATATTTTTTTTAATAAATTAAAAGTTTTTAATATAATTATTATTTTATTTAAATATTAATAAAATATTAATAAAATAAAAATAATAAAAAATATTAAAGATAATAATATAATAATAAGTAATATTTATAAAAAGTATTTAATTATTAAAGATAATAAGAAATAAATTTAAACGTTAATTATTAAATATATTAATATTAATGGTTAAATTTTAAATTTTTTTATTATTTATATTAATGTTAACGTGTAATAATAATAATATTTTAATAAAAATAATAAATAATTTAAAAGTTAAAGGTTTATATTATTATTTAATAATTAAATATTAAAT
>JYCQ01000226.1:0-38137 GCA_000931505.1 Hypoxylon sp. E7406B | reverse complement strand
TAATATATTATTAATTTTATTAAAAATTTTTTTAAATTTTTATAATATTAATATTTTAATAAAAAAATTTATTAATATTAAATTATCTTTTATAAAAATTATAATATATTTTTTATTTAAAAAGATTAATAAAATATTTAATAATATAATAATTAAAATTATAATAATTAAAATTATAATAATTAAAATTTATAATAAATATTTAAAAATAAAGTTTAAAAAAATAAAATTTATTAAATATAAAAAAGTTTTATTTAATTTTAATAACGTATTTATTAAAATTTAAAATATTTAAAAAGTTAAAAATAAATTATAAGTTAAAATATTAAATATATTAATTATAATTAATAATAATAATATTAAATTTATTATTATAATTATAATATAAAAATTAAATATAAAAAGTTATATTATAATTATAATAAAAGAAAAAATATTTGATTAAATTAAATATTTGTTAAGATATTTAATTTTAAATTAAATGGTGTTATATTTAAAAGCTTTATTTTACGTGAGGTTGCTCCCACCCCGGCTCGTCACAGCTTCTAGCGCCCCGCCCCTGCAACACAATAGCCTGAGTTTTACCAGCTCCTAGCTCCTGCCACAGCTCCTGCCACAGCTCCTGCCACAGCTCCTTATCGCGCCAATCAAATCTAATATTTCCTATTTTCGTGTAACATCAAATCAAAATTTCAGGATCAACAAGAGAAATCTCCTCAATAGGAAATTTTTGATAAGAATCCTCAATTGGTGCACAATAGCCTTCGTAAAACTCAGGTATAAGTGGTTCGCATTAAGGTAGGTTGTGAGGGGGTGGGTTGATTTATCATCCTAGACAGGCAGCTGGATCTAGATTCGGCTGCGCAAAGCAACGACGTAGCATTGCACTTTATGTGCTGCATTTGCAGAACAACCAGAACCGAAACCGACGCTACGACCAACTAAGCTGCAGCAGAGTCTCGCTGCGGTTAACCGACGCACACCGATCCTGCCACCGACACTTGACGATCTTCCTTCGACCGTTCAAGTAAGTGTAGTAAACCTTCTCCCGGATCATCAAGGGGGTTACTAGTCTAACATATCTTGTATTAGCTGTCTACCTATCTAAGGTAGCTTGTTTGCATATCTATTCACTGCATTGCTTAGCAAAAGTCCCATACGTGTGTCTCGGCGGGACACATTCTTCAATATTCGCTTCAAACCCTTCCCAAAGGGGCGGGACATGACGAAAAGGCCCTTTCTCTTCCCGATATCTAGGGTCTCGGGATCCTCTCCGGGTCGGTTGTGGCGTGATGAGGAGGGGAACAGTAAGACTTCTGCAAAGCTCATCCCGCACCACTACCTACCTCTCAACACGAATCCGGTCTACCGGTGAACATGCATCTCCGGCTGCTTCGGTATTTGGGCTTGAACTGACGAAGCTGAGATCGTTGCGGATGTGTAACATTGGACAAGATCGAGCAGGGGCGCCACCAGATGAAATAGAATGCGAAAGTCTATTGACAGGCCGGTCCTGATAGCCAAGGCGAGCTGGCTGGCTTGCATTTAATATAAATGCAATATCTTATAGGGTATGGAAGGACCCGAGTCTGACTGCGTCAAAAAAGACTCTCTTGGGGTTGCACCGGTCGGCGACGATATGCCGATGGATCACAGGAGTCGGTACTGTAATTGGTTGCCGGAAAGGAAAAGTCATATACAAACAAATTGGGAGTGCCAACACGATCCAGACGGTCGGATAGATTGCTGATACCCACGTAAGCCATGTGGAACGAGGGACTGCGCTGGCAGCTTGCCCCTGATACTAGAAATGGCATTACCAGCCGGGGCGTGAGATACGACGGTAACCCTAATGTAAGGGATCGTTAGGTACTGGGTAGCACATAGGGCAGGAAAATAATGGTAGAACTGCCGAAAACGAGCAACGTTGGTTACGTCGCATCTACTTTATAAATCGGAACCCTTCCTCTCCCACCTATGCAAAACCCTCGGGCCGTGTGACCATGTCCGACCAACGCCTTTCTAAAAGGTACCTAATGACTCGCGTGTTTTCATGACGTCGTAATATCGTAACTCTTAACATGTAATACCAACTATGCTTTGGATTCGTCCCACGTTGACCAACGTCTAACAACTTCATCCACCATGGCGATGCCCTTTTTGCTGGCATCGATTTCAAACCATTCCCTATGAGCCTTCCCGCAAACTTCGCAATTGGCCTTGTCGCTCACTCGAAGACCCGCGCCAGCCAGCTCGATGTGTATTAAGCGCTCGACCTTATGGCTATGCGGCATCTTCCGGGGCGTCGATGGCTGACTGGACGAAATGTACGGGTAATAACGAACCAGTGACAGGTTATACCCGCACTGACGCGTCCATTCATTGAGGCGTCGCTGAACGTTGGATGCCCGACCGATCTTTAGAAGAACCTTCTTAGATGATCCGCTCGTGCCAGTCTTGCTCTCCTTGACAGCGAACGACTCGAGTACGTCGCTTGTTCGTCTCTGACGACCGTCCGGACGAGGTGGTGTAAGAAGAGACTTGGCTGCCTCCGCAGCAGGAGTCACGGGTTGCGACTCGGGCGTCAGCCAGAATATATAGATATACCCGGCCTCGTCTTGCTGCGAAATTGGCTTGGCCAGTTCGGCTATGAGCTGTGAAGCTGTTTGCGGCGACGCCGATGCCGGGATCAATGACATGTACTGTGATGTCTGAGAGGGTTTTCGAGAGTCCGAGGGGCGCTGCGAGGAATTGGTACTCGGTTGTGGACGCGCAGGGGGGGCTGCTAGGTGCTGTTGATTCGACGGTGGCCTAGAAGCAGTAGGTTTCGCGGGTGCACTCTGTATCGGCCGCGGTTGCGGTCGCGCTGGACGCTCTTCTTCTACTTCGCTGATGGTAAAGCAGCAGCAAAGACTCACTTTCTTTTCTGTTCTATGTTTCTGTCTATGCTCGCCCGGGTGCGTGATCTTTTCGTTATGGCGGTCGTCGCCATGCTTCGCAGGTTTCCGTCCTTGCTGTTGCGCCTCGACTATACCGAGCCGGTTAATCAGAGTCTCTAAACTCTCTCTCGATTCGAGAATCGGCGTAGTCCTCGGTCCCGGACTAGACTTCGCAGACAAGCTTGCCTGGTCTTTATGCTGCCAGCAGTATAAATCAGGGTTGCTCGGATCGTCGATGCGTAGTTTGTTGGGTTTGGGTCGAGGGGCCGTGGCGGGAGAGGATCCTGGAGAAGCACTCAAATCGCGTCGACAAGGACGACCTCCCGAGGTAATTCCTCTACAAGTCGTGGCCGGGTTCTTCGAGTCGTTGCGACCCAACAAAGACTCGGGAGTATTTGGAATGAATGGCATTGTGCTCGAGTGGGTGACGATCTAGTACCTGATATTCTATGTAAGTCTAGCGAGGGTACGGGCCACTACGGTAAAGAGCGTTGAATGGAAAATGAGGAGAGAAAAAACAGTATTTCCCCAGCAGACGTTAGGGCTACTTGATCCTATTTTAACATCACATTAGTATTCCAGCAATTTACAGCTCACTAGGCAATCACGGCCAAGTGTGAGTCCACTCAGGACTGGACGTGAGTCTCAGTGACTCGGCATCTCGCTCAAGTTTAATGGAGGGGTTGGGATGATTGGCTGAGACAGCGGCGTTCCTGCGCTTGGGCTAACAACTCGGGCTGAAGTGGGAGGGCTCCGGACCGTCCAATGTGGCTTAATCAGGGCTGAGTCGTGGCTAGCCCATTTTATCCCTGGTCAGGAACTTACGTGTAACATTGGAGTTGTCCCAAGTGGTGCAAGGAACAACTCAATGCCAACACAACTCTTTTTTTCCTCCAACGTCAGAGAAGGAAAACCCAACTTTGGTTTTGACTAGATGGAAAAAAAGAAGAGTTGTGATGGAGAAAAGAATTCATTGAATTTCAAGTATACAATGTCTTTTTTATCTTTGTCTTGCTTTCATCCTCGGATGATTTCTAACCTAGTGGGAACTGATTGAGCTGCCGAGAACCGAGGCTCGCACACCAAACCCACAACCGAAGATTACCTACATCTAATTTATAGAGGTATATMCCTGCGCTGTCCTCAGCGCCTGCCTATCCACTTCAAATAACCAGATTCATAACCTTCATTTTACCGGTCAAGCCGATCAGTGTCCCTAAACTCTCGGATGGAACGGAGCTGAGCATCTATTTAACTGAGAAGACCACCACCAGACGAGCCATCTTATTCCGAGGCATTCAGCTATGCTTCGTTTTCACTCTCCTAAACCAATCCACTTCAATATTATATCATGGAATTATTGGTCCACTCGCATCAAATCMCCTCTGGTTGGCCGAAGCGCATGTGAAAATGATGGGCATTTCAAATGTCTATTCCATCTATACAATTATCCTCTATATATGCCGAGGTTGAAGGGGGTGTTGCTTCTATTCTATCTTTATATGCGGTCCTTTCCACGCCAACACCTTATCAAACCCCAAATATGTCCATAAAACCCCGATACTATGAATGGGAGATTACCAATATAACACTATACCAATCTATCTGTTTATAACCCTGGGACGTCCTTTTTATACGTCTCCCTTTTGAGGTTGCTTCTTCTTCCTCACGTCTACCCAGCCCATTCCCCAAGACGCCACAAAACTCAGGGACGCCATAGCGACTACCATGTAGCACACCGCGTCGAAGCTGTCAGCGAAAGCCTGTAAGACACCGGCTAGTTCTGGACTTCCCGGCGGCACCAACGCGCGCACCGCTGCTGCGCTACCACCAGCTGCGAGAGCCGCTTGCGGGTTCACAGAGGGCGCAAGAACGACTATCCTCTTGAGCAGGGTCTGCGTGAAGATAGTGTTGCCCACCACGGAAAAGACAGCGGCCGAGAAGTTCTGGCAGAAGATGAGGAACGCCGTTCCTATCGCGCTCTGCGCCGGCGAGAGCGCGTATTGGAGCGCTATCAAACTAACTTGGATACCGCAACCACGAATTCCGTAAATGATCTGGTAGCCGATCCATTGCCCGGTTGTAGTGGCAGGACCCCAGGTTGAGATCAATCCACCGGCAACTGCGGTACCAGCACTGGCGAAGACGGCCCACGGTAAATAGTAGCCAAGCCTCGTTACTATTCGACATTAGCAAAGAACTCACGGGGATCATCTCCCGTCGCCAGGGTCGGGCAATTAATGCTCATATAGGGAATAACTTACTCAATGCTCCGGAGAGAATGATAAAGACCACTCCGGACAAGATATTGGGCAGCAGATATACACCGCTCAGGGTCGGGCCCACACCCTTGACGGACTGGAAGTAAATCGGGAAGAACTGGGCGCCCACGAAAACACTCGTCATAAGAGAAGCAAACTGGACGCTGCTAACCCACACGACTCGCTGGCGCACCATCGAGAACGGAATCATAGCCTTGTCACCTTCACGGTGTTCCCAATACAGGAAAATGATAAAGGCAACGCCCGCTCCAACAAAGAGGCCGATGACTGTCGACGAATTCCAGGGGTACTCGGATGATCCGAATTGCAGAGCCAGCAGGAACATGATGGCAGCTGGGGCGAAGATGACAAAGCCGATGATGTCAAGGTCCGGGATGATCTGGCGGAGCATCGCGAAAGAGACTCGCGGCTTGGCTGTCTGGTCCGGCACGTGCATGAAGGCAAGGAAGAGGCCAGCGAGACCGCCCAGTGGAAGGTTGATGTAGAAACACCATCGCCAGGTCACGTACTGCGTGAAGACACCTCCGATCAAAGGTCCGGCGATAAGGCCGATTTGACCAACTATTAACTCATTAGCATGTTAAAGCTTCCCTGAGGACCTTAGCGAGTAAAGGGAGATCCGCAACTTACAAGCCATCATGAACGACATGTAGACAGGTCGTTTCTCTAAGGGCACAGCGCCGGCAATGACGGTTAGTGCCCCATTCTGGAGTCCCGAACTACCTATTCCCGCAACTGCTCGTCCAATAATGAACATAACCGACGACTGGGAAACGGCGCATAGCAATGATCCGACCTCGAAGATGAAAAAGAAGAAGAGGAACACCCATTTCGCGCTCACGCGTGTGTATACCTTTCCGGTCAGGGGTTGGAGCGTGGCACTACATGAATCCCAGGTAAGCTACCGTACCCCAATGTAAAAGGCCGACGGGTGATGTCAAGGAATGAACGTACCTAGTGAGTTGGTAGGCACCGCTGTACCATCCGATATCCTGCAAGCTATGGAAATCCGACGTGATCTGTGGTATGGCCTATAATCCGATGGATGTCAGTCTTCATTCTCTCGAATCCCAAAAACGCCTATCTCCGAAACCCGGGCGGCCATATATATAAGATGGACTGGGCGCGCAACTCACCGTGCTAATGATCGACATATCTAGCATGAGCAGGAAGAAGAAAGTGGTGACGCTGAACAAAAGGAGCGCGAGCTTGTAGCCCGTGACGTAATCTAAGTTCTCGCCATCCGCCGCTATCATGTTCTCCGACGTCGATGAGGACGATGTGGCCGGCTGGTTTCCGGTCTCCGGCGCGGCCTCGCCTTCTCCCGCATTGATGCTCCGTGACTCGTTCCCTTCTTTCTCCTGCATTGACACGGCTGAAGATGTGGTGTCGCCTTCGTATTTGGACAGCGACGATGGTCTGGGCGGTTGTAGCTCCGCCGTCTTCTCCATAGTATCTTTCTTAAGCCTTCCTCGACTGGAAAGGAATTTGAGAGGTCGCGAATAGAATACCGGCGGGTAGACCGGAGTTCTACCTTTTCGCTCTCGTCGTGTCGGCCCTAAGACTCGTCTGCCGTTGTAGACGATGGTCAGTACCTAGGTATGTACGAGGTAGGTATATCCACGCCGGGATTAAACAAGATCGCCAAGAGGACCCTTGAAGATCGGAGCTAAAAGCAATACTGTGTCGGCTAGAACCCGTCTGTGGAATAGAGGTAGCACAAGTTAAAAAAAACTCTGCGTGGCAATTGTTGGCCAATGCTTCTTCGTTTGCTATGCAATTAATATATTAAACCCTAAGCATTAGGTATATATGTACAGTGAGGCTCTGATATATATACAAGTAAACGATGGGAGGATCAGATAAATAAACAGAGTCCTAGAGACGGACGGCATTGTTTTTTTTGTTGGATGCCTATTTTACCCACCAGCTACAACCCCAACACCGGGCAATCTCTAATTACCGTCCCCTGGATCTAGAAGCTGCTGGAGAAGTTTTCCAGCTTTTCCCACACGATTGCGCTGGACCTCGTCCGCCAAGCTAGTCCGGAGCGGGTCCAATCGGGAATCCGAGGCGTTATCCCGTTCCCGAATCCCGCTTCTGACGCCCCAGCAACACATATTATAKGTAGGTAGGTACGCACACGGGGGAGAAAAAAACTCTGATCGACCCACGACGCGCTGACAGGATGCAAGCCCCAAGGGCATTATGACTCCTCCTGGCACATATGTTAGCCTGTCATGTGTTGCAAGTGAGACAAGGGCGTGAAGGAGGTAAAGGAGGTAACTGAGGCGTCTAAATCCGGGTCTAAGGAGGAGTTCGAGATACACCGTGCTGATCCGCTGATAATGCAGATAAACTGACGCGATATGGGACTAGCCGGGGTTGGGGGAGAGGGTCTTAAGCCTTAGGTACTAGACCTGTTCCACAAAGTCGTTTAATCCTACGTAACATCGTAGGCCTAATTTAGCATACGCTCACACTATGAAGCTTTGACTATTGTAAATTGATCGATGACGCCCCACTGCTGCATCTGCGGCTCAACTGTTCCACCGTGACCCCTTGTCAGGTCCCGAGTTGATGATTCCAATGAGACCTTGCTATTGATATAAGGCTGCTACAACGACGGATAGAACATCTAAGCTTAGTAGGTAGGCTCTTAGACTCTTATAGCATCGTATAGGGACTTACAGTGGATATTCTTCTATTCATAGGTCTATCATCCATTGACATTCCAAACTAAGCTATCTACCCTGACTCTAACCCGAATGTTGAAGGTCGTATGATTATCATCATACATATATTCCAAACTGATGGGAGTGATCACCTGAATTCCCCCGTGTCCCGCCGAATCCTTTTTCCGTAACCTGACGCCGAAATTGGGTATTCTACATTATAACAGCAAAGCGACAGCCAAATATTAACAATTCCATCCTAAGATCCCTATTAAATAGCGTAATTAACTCCCCTCCCAGGACCGGAACATATCCGTTAACCACGGATCATCCAACCACTCCATCGACGTAAACTCCGGAATAACAGGGCCGGGAGGCACCTGATCCGCAGCCGCGGGCGTAGCTCCAGCACCCGTCGCGGCTCCCGTCACAGGTCCAGTGCCCGACCCGCAGCCCATCTGCTCCAGCGTGGTCGTCCAAGCCGGTATCGTAGCACGCAGCGCATTACCAGCCTTCGTATAATAATCCATAGCCTCGGGGTCGTCGCTGGTCTCGATGCCGCACACGTGGGGGACCTGCATGAAGCGGTTCGCGGTGCGCTCCATGATCTGCATGAGGTCGACGCTGTTCTTGACGATGGCGCGGTCCCACTCCGGGTCGTCGACGACCATGAGGCGGTACAGCGTCTGCGCGGAGCGGCCGAAGTGCAGCGTCAGCGAGAACGTGAGACACATGAACTCGGGCACCGAGAACGACAGGAAGTTCTCCAGGCTGGCCTTGCTCGCTTGCAGGCTCGAGTAGTACGCGTCCAGCTTGCCCACGTCGATGCCCCCGCTCAGGCTCCCGCTTACGGTGGCGGGCTTAGGTGGGTGCGCCGTGAGCCATGGGTTGACGTTCCACAGGGACATGTCTGCTATAGATAGCTCGGCCGCGTATATGTGCGAGAGAATTACTTCTGTGAGTGTGTTAGTTGGATATATCAATAAATGCGATGAAGTTCCTAGAGTCCGAAGCTTGTTCAAGAAGCTACAATGCTCAAGTGGAAGGGGTAAAGGAGTACTCTTGACTTGATATGGGAGATGAACGTACTGTTATCCCTTAATACAGGCGAAAGGTCTCTCTTAATCGCCTCGACATTCGCGCGCAAGCCCTTAACATAAACGATGGGAGGTGCCTTTAGTGAAGTCGAGTTCCCAGAAGGTTCAGCAGTGCGCCAAGTTATTTGGCCGACATCTTCCTGAATCCTATACGTCTTAACCATTGTGATAAGAATCTCGTCGTTCAAGCATTCCGGGTCTGCGGCTAGCTTTTGAAGAGAATCCTCCATGTGTGGTGTCCATCTCATTGTTTGGACTCTTAAGAAGTTTGAAATGCTGTGGAACTCAGAGGTTAATTCTGCGCTCTTCAAATGTATACCGATGTAGATAGTCCTTGGTTACACAGGGCTGCCGAATGAAGGTAAAGAGGGATACGTACCCGGAGCAAAGAACGAAGCATGCTAAAGTAGCTCTCCTCTCCTCGTTCGTACGATTCGTCGAGAGAGGTAACTTTGGATAAGGATAAGAAGGCTTAAAGCAGTGAAGCTCCCTAAAAAGATTGTCTTGGGGTGGCTTATCAAGACGAAGATCGGAGATAATTGCACTAGCCATGTTGATGTAAGCGAGAATATATGGTTTGCCGTTGAAGTGGTGCATGCCCCTAGAAAGACGTTAGATGAGTCTTGACGGCTGAAGACGATAGATCGCAAGGGACGTAACCCCTTAGACCAATGAAGAAGTTGCATCACATACCAACCGAGATAAGCAAGAAGTCCAAGTAGTAAGTCAATATTTCGATCCAGATCTACCAGCATCTTTTGTGCTACATGTTCCTTAATTTTCTGGCTCAATGCCGATTTTTTCGTCTGTGAACTGGCACAGACAGCCATTATGTTTAACCATAGGAAAGGCCTCGTCTGTTGCAGCTGTGCAGCACTAGTAACCCCTATTAGTGACATTCGATGCATTGGACAGGCAGTCATGTGAGAGCGACATCGTCTGTGACTACAGGACTAGACTACCTCCGGTTGTGGGAAAGGGGGAACGACAATACTCACGTTACGTCAGGTGATAAGTATATAAATGGGAAAAATGGAAGAAACTGGTCCTTGAATATCCGTAGAGTCTCCTCGGCCTCGGCAGGCGAGATGACGCCATCTTGGGATGTGGTCGCTGACGAAGGAGTGGGGTACGAAGCCGTCGTAGGCGGATATATATCGCAAAGGGGAGCATCGGGGGGAGAAGGCAATGCTAATGCATGATTATGAGAAGTCCTTCGATCACCCCGTACTACCGCTATGCAGGGGTCCAGCTCCATGGCGGCGGCACCGGCATTCGACTCGACACTAACATGGGTTTCCGGGATGTCGGAATTGGCGGCTTCTCTATAACTGGTCACCGCCGGTGAATTACTGCCGGCGGCCTGGGCCCGGAGTATGGAGACTAAGTCATCGAGCTTCTCCTCAAGGTGAGCGGTCCTCTCGGCAGCGGGACGCCTAACGGCACGCTTCCGGACGCTCACGGATGGCACGCATTGCTTGCCTAAGCGTTGGCAGCGTTCACAGATGGAACCAGGGCCGCCACGGCTAATACACTTGCACTTTGCCTTAGAACAGTTGGTGCATGCTTGGCCATACGGAACCGATTTGCGAGGTGCCGGCACTACTACTTGGCTCGAACCCGCCGAGTCGGGGTCCATCTGGCTGTGTGGCGCCAAGTAGTTTAAGTCACCTAGCGACTATCACAAGCAAAACCAGTCAGCAGCGGGTTGGTTAATCCAGGTATGCAGCCGTTAGGGATTGTAAACGAAAACGAACCCCGTCTTGTCTTGCTTTTTCGGGATTGAAAAAAAAATGGCTAATAGGATATCCAAAAGAAGGAGGCGAGATGTGTAGCGACGCTGGAAGTTCCAGAGGGTTGGGGAGTCGCATAGGTCCCAGCTCTTGAGGACGGGATTCGACCTCGGATGGTGCGAATCCCGCCGCCGTGGTGACGACGAGTGCGCTTACTTAAGCGGCGCAGCTGAGGCTGAGATTCAACGGAGGCAAAGCTCATGTACTTTAATTTTAGATCCCTGCTCAATTTCCACAGGAGTCGGGCAAAAATACTTCTCACCTAACAATATTTGAGTCCACACGAACGGAATTTGGTTGAATCCCGACCACTTCTATCTTCCATGTTCTTTTCCACCTTTATTCCAAATACAATTCGTAATTGCCTGGAATCTTCAAATCATGCTTTTAATCACGGTAGTACGGCGAGATGATGGAATACAAACAATACGATATTTAGCGTCACTCAATGCAGAAGTCTAGCTCGGGATGAGACATAAGCTTATTGAGACATCACTCGGCATTTGTACTACGCTCGGATTTTGAGAAGAGTCCGTGATACTTGCATTGTGGAACACCATTTCCTGTATGGTAAGATAAATTTCACAAAGACGGCATGATTACGTCACGCAGTCAGTCAAGTCAAGAATAAGCAGTCTAGGTGGTTTAAAGTGAAAGAACCGAGTTTCTCATTGCCTAATCCAATCTACTCAGCCTGGGCAGACGAGATGGAAAACCCATCGCTGCAGGACCTCGAAGATAGCCTTTGGCCTTCAACTCTAGTAAAACGAGAAAAAGCTAAGCTAAAGCATTCCATGAAACATCCCGTCAAGGCGCAGGGCTCATCGGATCACCGTCGCTACCAGTCCCAATGCTGCCAATGCCAGGGCTACCACTTCCATCGCTCACAGCCGAGCCGTTAATGTAGCTTCGAGGACCGGTAGGGGTTGGGTACTCAAACCCCAATCGGTCCCCTGAGTACCCAGAGCCATCCCGCATGTGTGAAAATGCAGGGATTGTACTGTTCCCTTCGTCCTCAGCGGCGCTACTCTGCGTGAAACCTGACACATCGCTAAGCATCGACGACGAGCGGCCCCTAGCCTTGGTTGGGGGCTGTTGGACATTCGGCGTGGCAGTTCCCTGCGGCACGAAACCCGGACCTAGGGGCGAAGGGCCCCAAAGCGACGAGTTGTACAGGCTGTTGTTCCAAGCAGCCGTGGCGTCGTACGGTGCTGTGCTAGTTGCGTTTCCCTGGGGTTGTGGTGCTGGGCCTGGAGATGAGAAGGGGGCGTTGGCGTCCGGGAAATCGTAGGGAGGTGCATAAGTATAAGCCGCTTGCTGCTGCGTATGGAACGAATCTAGCTGCGTCTTAAGCGCCAGGTTATCCTGTTCCTTCGTAAAGATAGCGGCGTCAACTTCGTTAATCTTGGCAATTAGATCCCGTTCAACCTTCGCAATATCGTTCTCATACGTTTCCCGAGCTTGACGTCGGCGTTCCGCCTCATCAAGGCCACGGGCATTAGCATCGGCGATGCGCGCATGCTCACCGTCGACCTTGGCGATACGGTTACTGATCTTGTTACGCTTAGCTTGGAGACTCGTCTTCTCCTCTTCGAGGGCCTTTAGTCCACGGTCGACAGATGCTTTGAAACTCTTAAACGCAGCAACAGCACCGTCATATTTAGCCTTCTCGTTGGCCCACGCAGACTGCTTCGCCTTCCAGGCAGACCTCAGGGATTCGGGGATAGACGCGAGTTCCTTCAATTCTGCCTCGAGACTGATTATGGCCTGCTCAGCCTGCTTGTGCTGGGTAGTATTTTGCTGGATTTTCTGGCGCAGCTTATCGTCACCCGTGCCGGCTGACTGGACAGCTGCAGACAGTTTCTCATTCTCCTTCTTCATGGCATTCGCTTTTCGATGGAATTCCTTCCGCAACGCCTTCTGACGGGCCTTTTCCTCGGCTAACTTGCTTTCGGCTGCAGCAATTGACGTCTTGAGCGTTGTAATGGGCGAATCAGGTCGAAGAGAACGTTGGCCGGGAGGCTTCGTAGCGCTGGCGTCCACATCCGTAGACTTGGCTTGAGTGGTTCTAACACTCGTCGAGAAGAGAACCTCGTGCGTCGTCGTACTGACGAATTCGCACTCGTAATTTGACATGGGAGTAAGCCCATATATGTCTCCGCTCCACCGAATTCCCTGGCCACCATCCCCTTCAGGATCCTGCACCGGCACCATGCGCGTAGGCTGCCAGACCGCATTATTGACCCTCACGTAGAAGGGTTTGCAAAAGTCAATCCGTGAACCATCTTGCGAAACACTGGTCTCAGAAGTATTAGGGAAGTAACTCGTATTGAAGCAGACTTCGTCGCATCCAACGTAGGTGATCCATATCTGTTCGGGCTGAGTGTTAAATGGGGCGTTCCCCAGGTTATGAATGTCAGTAGCATTCGAACCCGCGGACTCTGCTGCTGCATGAGTAAGTTCGTATTCTTTCACGACGACAATTTTGGTGCTCGCCAGAGCTGCCCAGAGAGGTTGCCGATTCCGAATCTGAGCGCTTTGTTTTCTTTTCTTTTTCGTAGTTAATGCTGTTGAGTTTTGAAGAGAAGCAGTATCGCTATCTGGGGTCGAAAATCCGCCATCATTATCTGCGGTGTAAGATTTTCCAGCCTCAGGGTCCGCGGCATTCTGGGCCAGGATATCTCGCCTCTCCCGCCTCAAATACCAATCGCGAATATATTTAACCAGCCCCTGCGTTAAAATGTGAATAGCGAGTATGCTCTTAACCCAGCCGAACCATCCTGTCTGTACTTTGTCGTAACCCCGTATAGACTCTAAAGACTCAAGCGGGTCGTCGAAATCAGGTGTCATGAAGCGACTTGAGCCTAGGAGATATCCTATGGGAGAATACTTCATCTTAGTATGGCGCAACACATGAGACAGCAGAATCATGCTCAGGCAGATGAGAGTATTCTTCATGGAACCCCCATCTCTTGAACTTGAACCACCACCCAATCCTAGGGCAATAACCATCTGCGCCAAGTCGAGAATGACGTGTTGAATCGGGCCCCAAAGAAACAACCAGATGAGAAGCACGATGCCATCGACACAGATGATAGTAGCCAGAGAAGGAGCGCCGAGATTCCACTCAAATACATCGCTGAAGGTCAGGCCATTGCTAGTCACGAAGGTGAGCAGGGTGAATAGCACGTAGATTCCAGACAAAGCAAGAGGAGGAATCTGCATCAAGATGATGAGAATGGCGATAGTGTCTTGCAAAGGGCATGATCGCAAGACAGTGAGAGCGAAGTCGACGCCAAGTGGGCCAGGGTCGCGATGAACGTTAGAGTTTTTGGTGGCATTGACGTCGATCCGACGATGGTTCTCCTCCAGATGGCCATTTCCGACCTGAGAATGATACGACTCAGACGACGAGGATTCGGAAGAGCCGCCGACGGAGCCCCTTCTCAGGAACTCGGTGATCCTATGCTCTGCAGACATTTCGACCGGTTGCTTAGAGTAGCCGTTCGCGGGAGGCGGTGTCGGAGGAACAGGGGGGATAGCCGCATCGTCGGCGGGTTGCTTCGCATTTCCATTCACGTGGCTCAGGCTTTTCTGCTTGGATACGCGCTTTCCCGGACCTACCAAGCCATTATCGTGTCTAGTATCGCGATGGTTCGAGGCACCGTGCTGTCGCTTTGCCGATGCTGAAGCGCGAGGCATACGCTCGCGTATTGCTGACTCGACCCAGAAGCTTGTTCCGAGCCAGCCAGTCAACCGAAGGCGACGAGGACAACAACACCTATTTCTCTTCCCTCCGAGACTCGAGACGGACCGATCCGACCAAGGGGTAGAAAGGGGGTTGGTGTGAGCGAGGTTAGAGGTCGTCTCGGAGAAGGATTCATAGGAAGATTGAAGTTATTCCGGGCGAGGCGAAAAAAAAGAAGGTTCGAGAGGCTGCCGCCGTCATACGCTGCGGATATCTGAACGGTCAAGGTTTAAATAAATTGAGTTCACCGTTCGGGGTAGTGAAGTGCATAAAATACACCGAACTACACCTCAATATAGAAGATTATTGAAGTTGCAGAATTAGGCGTTAGGTGTGAGATGTGGGAGATCGTGGGATTGAATTTGGGAAATGCCTGGTGGGAGGAAAAGGAACAAAAAGGCAAAGGCAAATACAACGGTGCAGTGCGAACGAAAGCATCCTTGGGTACATGTGCAATAGCCTCGATTGACTAAGTGGATTAAGTATCTAGGTACGAATCGAAGGGATCCCACATGGGCTGCGTGCTAATAGAAATGGCAAGTACAGTACATACATCAAACGGGCAAGCACTAGCACCTGGTGGAAGGGCGCTGTATACATGTACATAAATACATGTACATGTACCTACAGGCCACTCGCCGTAAGCTGTAGGCTACATGTATACCCTGCTTGCCCTATATCTTGTAATCTTGTAGCGGGCTGTATGTACTGTAGTAGGCTGCCGGCAGGTACGGTGGTAGTCTCCACTGTCCATCAGCGTCAGGTCGGGCTGGTCGGCGGTACGTCTAGGTAGTACAGGTACTATTTCGGGCGATCGGGGACGCTACTACGTGCTGGGCCACTTAAATGCTTCAATTTCAGTGGCTGGGAAAGCGATGGATCTCCATTTCCAGTTGCTAATAAAAGTTGAGTACCAGCGAGTACCTGATGCTTTGACGGAATTTGGTAGGTGCCAGTGTCCCCACGCGTGTCGAGCGGCTGGAATTTTGCTACTTCAATCCAAAATATTCACTGCAGTGCTTCAGTATGTACCTACACGTTTAATTCGTCGATGTCACCCTTCGGACTTCCTTCGTCAATCCCCCAAACATTGCATCTACACACGTGCACCAACGTCCCTGAGCCTAGGTGCGACTATTTGCTGTCAGCATTTCAGCTGCTGGAGATCATTGGTGCTTGGTACCTCCAAAACGTAAGCGGCTGTGCGCATTACTTGTCGATGTAAAGATAGCAGCAAACGTCAACAGCCAACCGCCATTGGTGAAGAATTGGGACTCGGTCGATTGAAGATCTCTGGGAGACTTGGCTGCTTTCCCCAAGTAGCTTGGCATGGACATCAAACAGGCGGGCTAACATACTACATGCATACCTGGTAGCTACATGGAATTGCTTCATAGGTATTGTTTGTTAGGCTACAGCACGTCTATTGCAAAGGATTCCTATAGGCTGTGGGCGCTGTAAAGACGCGTCATGGAGAGTCAAAATACCTCAGCATCACCAACAGGGCCAATCAATAAGATCAATATCACCATTCAACTATGTACTAGCCACGACTATAACACGCCAAAGGGAAGAATGTGATGATGGGACTCGATATTCGCGGGGTGGCGTATCACATGCAGACGGGTTCTTCCAGCAACTTTATTATGGTCCGAAGAAGACGACATTAATGCATCTCGCCGTCAGACAAGACTTCTCAGGTAATGAATTTTCTTTCATTATGGGTCTTTGCAAAGCTCTTCCATGACCCTTGTCCCCTTTCTCGGTCTGTTTTAAAATTCGTTCGCTCCTCTACCTCATGTTTGCCCCTCTCAAGGGGCATACGAGATCTCGAAATCTTCAGCGAAACCCCACAATATGGAGACACGCGCGCAAAAATATTTACCAGGTGCCGCCATTATCGACATCTAGAACTCGGACAACCCACATAGTACTATGAGGAGGCGATCCGTACAGTATTATAGCACTTTACAATGCAGTCCACCAGCGAATAAAACGTACGGCGCACTTCGTCGCATGCGCGCTGATGAGCAGGGTCTCATTATATGTACTGTGATAACGCAGCATTGTGATTGTGGTAACATACACAACCCATAGCCACACTAGTAGGATTCAGAAGTTCATGTGCCTTTGAGCTTGTTCGGACTTCCATCTACTTGTCGCCCCGATAAGTCGAGCCGGTGTAACTACTTCGTAACCTATCAGCTCCAGTCTTCGCTCCTTTCCGATAGTGGTGTTACTAGTAAATTGTCGCTATATACCTCTGTAGTCACCCATCCAGTCTACACATGTTATGACAGCATCGCAATAACCGTCAGACTGACTCAACGCGGGGCAGTTCCTTAATGCTCTCTCGACGATCATCGATGCAACCTAACAAGGTTGGCTTTGACTATAGCATGTATAGTACATCCATTCCGCATTGCCTGGAGTAAAGGAATACCAAACTGTTACTGGCTGAGGCGAGAAGTCTAGGAGTCGATTCCAGGGCGAACAGCGGCACTGTGTGTGGAGTTGAGCGGAGTCAGCAAAAGTCATGCAGCCATGTCTGCAGCCACTGAACGAACAGCAAATTTGAACCCGCATCGTCGATCACTGCCTGTGAAGGGCACTCCTAAGCCTACTTTGGCTCTTACCTAAGGAATAATATTCCTATTAAATTCTACTAGGATGAGCACGCTTGCTAGTATGTAACCCTGAAGAATCGGCGAATTCCCACTGGATCTCTCTTTTTTTTCTATTTCCTAGTTGGGGGCGAAAAGAGTTTTCTCGAAAGACGCGATGCTGCGAGCAGGACTTCTTCCTCCGTACCGTCCCCCTTTGCTGCTACCTCTATTGCTGCCGTGCTGACACAAAAGCACGCGATTCCTTACCTGGAAGGGTCCATTACTGGTGGATTATTACATTATTACATGCGAGAGACGATGACGGAATGCAGGTGTTCAACCAATACCATCACATCTCCAACCAAAGGATGTTTCACCAGCAAACAGTCGATCAGTAGAACATCGCGCCCCCCACACCACCATCTCGTAGCCACTAGCAATAAATCGCTGAAGTTAATTCGACGGCCCTGTCGGCATTTGAGCGGCTGTAAGATCCTCTACCGCCCTCCGTTCACATAATATCACCCGATACACGACGCCTCAGTTACCGATACCATCCTAGATATTCGGGAGTTAAACTCACCTAAGACAAGCTAACGCCTGTCTTGCTTACTTGCGTCGCGGTTCAGGGACATTCAATTAGGTTGAGACTGTTGGAAAGATATCGTGCATCTTGGCGAGCCCCTCTCTCCCGAAACCCCTGTTTTCCCGGTTATCACATTTGACCATGCTCGTTGTAGACATCCGCGGATGCTTTTCCACTCACCGCTTAACCCCTCCCTTGTCGAATTATATTGGGTTAGGTATTCGGTTGATCTATAAAACATCGTAAGATATCGTCGATGCGCCTGCAAGCCAAGCGCTGGTGACGCCTCTGCCTCTCCTTACCCGAAACTAAGCATTCTTAATTTCTCAATTTCTTCAATGACACATAGTTTCATCGAATTCTACCTATAACATTATCATGGTGGAGAACATGGATGTAGCCAGAGAAATCCTCAACTTCACATGACAACGAATAGCGCTTTTGATTATGTCGGACACTAACATGATCTTCGCACACTATACTATAGAGAACTTACACGTGTAAAAAGATGTTTCTTACTTCCACCTACCATACATACCACATGCTACTTTAAGACACCACTGTCATCAATCCGCGACACGTTAGTTCCTCTTAGGGACGTATAACAGGCTTAAACGGGCTTTTCAGCGATCATCGCCTTACTCGGATAGGCAGGCGCTCCTTCACGGCATACATGATCCCATCTGTTAAATAGCCTAGGTATGACCGGACCTACATATTGTTGCAGACGGGTGGCTTGCATCTGAATACTCCCCCAAGTCATGATTTTTCTCTGCTCAAGTAGGCAGGTACCCAGGTCGGGTGCAGGAAGCTTCATTTAACGTGCGTCGCGATGCGGGGATTAAGCCGCAACAGAGAATGACGTAGATGTGAGGACATCGTGAACTGACGAGGTGTTTCCTGCTTCCTTTAACCGGTGCTAGATGCGAGTAAATCAGAGTGGGCTATTGGTTGAAATCATCAGCGGGATTGTATCGCCTTGATATAGGGGCTGTTTCAACCTCCTTATTTTCAGGGGCATAGAACTAATTCATACGGCCGCGGTGCCTAAATTACTCTATAATTCATTCGACAAAGTCTTAGTCACGAACAGTAGCGAGGGAGAAAATGTGCTAGATGCTGTCGTTGCCGGGCAGGTATTTTATAGAGGGCGATCCCTTCCAACATCCAAGCTTGTTTGGCTACGTCAAAACACAGAATAACAATCCAGTCTCTAAAGGTATAAATTGAAACGTACCTCAGAGTCAAGAGAGTCACACCAGGGCACGTCCCGGATACTTCGGACGTTGTAAGGGAGACACGAGACTGAAGATAAAGGACTGTCATCTGTATGTATACCTACCTATGTACTCAGCTCCATAGCAGATAGGTTGTAGTTCCTCGCGCAATGTCCTTGCTCTTGCCCCCTCTTATGGTCTGCATCGTGACACAGGGGAGCAACTCACGTGTCGATTTTCTCAGATGCTATAGCAAGTGTGTAACATGAAATAAGAGAAGCGAGTTCAGGGTATGCTTGGTATTATAGATTGTACAGTGGTTTACTGGCTACACATTTCGCAGACGGTTTTACAACCATGATAATAGCGAGAAAATATACGCAGAAACGTTGAACCATAATTGTCTGCATGCTAGTAGTCCATGAGAGATGGATGTTTGTGTGGCCACTCGGCAAGTTTACACGTTCAAGGGCTTGGGTGAGACGACTCGCACCTCATTATATTATAGCTTGTTATAAGAGAATGATCCTAGAAAAGGTGAGCATACAATAGTATATTCGCCTATGAATATATCTTATTTGCTTAGATACCTGGGAGTTCATAGGAGGGAATGGAGGGAGCTAATATTCTCAAAATCAACAGAATCCCATATTGGAGCAGGCACATGGTTCTTATACACCATCATATATCTAAATGATCGCTTCTAATAAATTGGTCTATTAAACTGGTTCTGTGTTACTCATATCTCCTTATCGCCATTCCTTTTCCCTATCTTCTCTCCCTCGTTCTTGAAGCATCCGCTTCCTAGTCTCTTTTGCATATCACAGCAGGAGTAAGGTTTTCGTTTTCAGTGGCTTCGTGTTTCGATGGAGCTACAAAGGGACCCGAACATTATTGAGGATATTCATCCAGTTATAGTCATGACCCGCTACGAGAACAGCTATTAGCAGGATATCGAACATAAGGCATGACCGTATGTTAGGGCTGATTCCTCGTAAGGGTCTTGGCATGGTCATCACGGTAAACCATCACCTATGAGAACTGTTCCAACAATCCAGTAACCTAGCAGATCTGCTTGGCATCGTCCTTGCTGGACCCGTGAGCCTCCTTACGACCACACATAACGAGGCAGCGCGGCTGCGTTGAGCGAGTCGCGCACAACTCGGTCGTTTCTCACGAGGCTTGCGACGGAATACCCAAAAAGATCAAATTCAGTATCATAGATAACTTCACTTCATTCTATGAAAATGATAACACGCCCGAGGGATGCAATATTCGCTCCAGGAACGCGAAGAACTATTCACATAGCTAGGAGGTACACAACAGTTTATACAGCACTATAAAGGCAGCAGAACCGCTGTGATGGATAGGACAGAACTTCACATCAACATCCAAGGTATCTTCACACTACTACTCTTGTGGGAAAACACTAACTGAACGAACCTGCAACATGTACGGAATCGCGCTGTCACCAGTCACCCTTCTTGCCTTGGGTTCTCTTTTCAGCACCGGCGCCGCGAACGAGCGATGGAAATTGACCGAGTACGAGGACATTGGCTGTGATGATTTCCTCGGCACTTCCAGCGCCACGACTCCAAGCGGATACCGCAACATCAACCACTCCGTGAAAACTCTTTCGTACGTACTACCAAGCAACAAGAGCCCAGCAACATACCTACCCCTTACCTATCTACCTACCTAATCTACCCAGTAACCTAACAAATATGAATAGTTTGAAGGCCGAAGCATCGAATTCTCGATGCGGCTGGCATTTCACCGCATTCGGTGGCCCGGACTGTAACGGCGCCCGTTATCCATTCACTACGTTGATCGACGGGCAATGTGCGAGATTGAGTGACAGCTCCGCCTGGGGGAGCTGGCGAGCAGACCCGAACCCCTGCCCCTAAGCTGGTAGGTTCGGTGGCAACATGGATAGCTAGAGCCCTCGCGAATAGTCCTGTGTTTCTAGCTCTTCGTCACTAGGCCGTCCTTGAGGTCTTACTGTATGTTCGATGTGTGGTAGTTTGAGCGAGAATTAGGTCAATATACTCTATCAACCATACTTTTGTCTTACGTAGCTTCCGTAAATACCACCAACGGCTTGCTCTCTTCCTGGCTCCCTCATCTTAGCAGTAGGGAAAGAGATGGTGCACCAGGAATAGTCCAACATGGGAATATGAACCATCAAACATGATATTCCACTTTCAAAGTTGGCGCTCTTGTAAGAGGTATCAGTGTCAGCACTGTGTTATCTTTTGGGAAACTCGTCGCGGAAAGGGGCACCGAGGGGACTCATGTGCGGACCCCCGGAGTGTCCGTTCCCTATTTACGTTCTTTCCTGCGATACGTGATGCAATGGACAGACGAATAGTTGCCAGAATAGTGATAGGAGTGAAGATAACCAGACCCCAACCATAGATTTCCCAAATATCCGCGTTACTGCGGTAAATACTATACAAATCAGTCCCAGCCTATCCCAGAACAACCTCGCTCTTCTCCCCACCAGCTTGTTCCCCAAGTTCCTTTTCGCCCTGCCCTTCCCCATCAGGCGTAGCCTGTCTCGATATCTCATCCATGATCTCCTCGAGCGAGATATCCCAATCCCTCGCCAACGCCTCCTTCCAGGCCTGCACCTCGATCTCCTTGCCACCATCCTCATCGTAGCATATCTCATAAATCCCCGCATCGTCGGGCGTGGGCCGCACTTCGCGCGGCACCGGCACGCTCTTGGCCTTGTGCCCGACGTACGTGGGTGCACCCTGCGGCGGGATGCGCAGCCACGCGTGCTTGGCGCTGCAGGCCGTGATCTGCGTGCCGGAGTCCGGGTCGCGCAGGCGCGCGAGGCACTCGCTGCAGAAGTCCTGGTTCGAGCAGTACATGCAGTGGTAGAACTCGCGCCCGATGTCCGCTGTGTTCGGGCACTGGCGGCCGTCTGCCGTGCGCCCGTCGCATGTCCAGTACCACTGCAGGACCGTGGTGTCGATCTTGGGTGAGTGCGTCTGCTGTAGGGTGGATAGGCGAGACTGGATGAGGCTGTGCGCGGTGGCGGTCAGTTTATCTTGTTCGCTTTGGCTTTCGGATCCGTCCACTTCACTGTGGTCGCCGTTGGCCTCCGATTTGGGCTTTGTCGTTGAAGTGGCGACAAGAGAGTCGATGTGTGCTTTAGCAGCTTCAATGCGTTGTACTTGCTGTGAGATATCTGGGACTTGGGTAATGGCAACCTGGACTGTTTCCTTGGCAAGCTTGTCGACCATACTTAATAGTTCTTCCTTGTTTACGCTGTCATCTCCCTCAATATCCTTAGCTTCGAAGTAAAGTGCGTCAGTGACGAGGTCCGGCTGGCCTAGTAGAGATAGGGCAATAGCCGCGTTCTCAAAGTCCTGGTACTGCTCCAGCGTCTTCTGGATGATCGAGAACCCGACTGTGTCGTTATCGGGCATGTCATCCGAGAGGATCTGCAACGCTTGTTTCATTCGCCACAAGAGGGCTTCCCGGGCTTGCTCCTTCTTGCCGTGCAACGCATACACCGTGCCCAAGAACCCCGTCGCGTTACCGTAGTAGAAGTTGGACTCGGACTCTGCTAGCCTGGCTAGCGCGCCGACGTGATCCAGATGATTCCCGTCTACCATACTCTGGAAGTAGTGCTGCGCCAGCGCCGTGGTGGCGTCCTGTCGCGCAACGTAGGCATTGCGTCCGCCTACATTGGAGAGAAGGTCACGGCTTTCCCTCCACAGTCGCAGAGCTTCGCTGACGGCCTCGGTGCCGTCGGGCGAGATCTTGTACGTATACGCCGCGACGCCCCGGTCATAGAGGAGCACCCCGCGGGCCTCGTCCTCAGCGAAGAGATCGTCCCCAGCTATCTGTGTAGTACGATCCTCGTTCGATGCGGGGGTCGCCGTCGCCGTCTCCATGGCGTGTACGATTCCTTTGAGGAGGTCCTGGTCCTCCTTCGCCACAGTGAACATCTTGGGGACGAGATCATCGTGTTCGGTATCTCGCGCAATCATTTTCAGAGCATTGACCATCGTCCCCTCCCCGTCCTCCTTGGCCAATATACTCTTCAATAACTGTCGTGTTTCCTCTGCATCCGGGAAGCTCAGTCCAGCCTTCATATAGCCTAGGTGGCCTTGCTTCGCCAGTAACGGGTCGTCACTCATATATGCAAATAAATAGTGCTCCGCCGACTTGTGCGTGTCGCCCGCCTCGTATAAGTATTGACCTAAGAGCAGACGCAGCCCCACGATATCTTTCGCTTCCGGCTTGGGTGTGGCACCTTCTCGTTCCGCCTCCTTTAGCGCTAGTTCCACATTCGCGATGGCCTCCTGTGTCTGCTCTTGACTAAAAT
Organism: Hypoxylon sp. E7406B; assembly: GCA_000931505.1. NCBI lineage: Eukaryota > Fungi > Ascomycota > Sordariomycetes > Xylariales > Hypoxylaceae > Hypoxylon > Hypoxylon sp. E7406B. The sequence continues at coordinate 14,849 of JYCQ01000226.1, read as the reverse complement.
ATGCTCTACCCAGGCCAGAATAGCATAACCAGCTAGGGTTTTCCTTTTCGATGGCACGCTTGTAGAGTGACAGGACGGTGTCGGCTTTGCAGTATTGGAAGGACGAGGCCTCAGCAAGGCGCTCGTACCAGAGTGAGTTGAGCTCCGAGTCCGGAAGCCCTAGAAAGCTCTGGCACCAGGCGCTTACGCGGTCCCAATCGATCTCATCAGCGGTCCCGGCGGAGGATGCAGCAGTAGGCTCGGGTGGCTTTGCCTCGTCAGCTTTGAGAAGCTCAGGGGGCTGCAGGAGCTTCTTATCCTATCCCGGGGGTGGTCAGTGTTATTCTACTGAGTGTGTGGTCGGAATGGGTAAGGCTCACCAATCCCATAAACGCCTCGATCCAATTATAGGCGTTCTGGACTCCCCAGCTCCTATCCCTCAACATTCCCTCGACGACCATTTTCACGAGCTCTTTCAGAAAGCCTCTTGTTGGGCTGAGAGGCAGCTGCMCCTCATCCCGCCACTTCTTGTCCAGCCTTCGCACAACAGCCGAGTCCATCAACCACTTCTGCACGTCCTCCATCTCGCTACTATACCACAATGTCTGCTCGAAGCTCGCCCTGTGGCGCAAAAACACCTTTTCATCCTTGAACAATTTGTACAAGCTCTGGCCAATTTCGAACTGCTCACCGGGGGTTAGGGCACCCTTTTCCTCGTCCTCGAGCTGGCGCAACCGGCCCAGGTGGTACGGCAGCCAGCCGACTAGGTACTTTCCGATATCCTTGGTCTGGTCCCTGGGTTCCTTCTCCAAGTACTCAAACGCACGGGTAACAATGGTGTGATTTGCTTCGAATTCGTCCACCGTGATGGAGGCCTGACCGCTACTATGTAGTGCGCCGTGGGGAGAGGCTGCGTCGAAGTCGAACTTGAACTTGTCTCGGATAGCCTTGTGCGCGAGGTCCCAGAGGAAATGCCCACACAGCTCTTGGTCCACATTGTTGATTGTGATGGTCATGCTGATAGTAGAGCGGTCCTTGGAGTGAGACGATTTGCCCGAATTATCTTTATCTTTCTGTAGGTAGTCCTTGACGCCATCTTGGCCGTAAACGTAGCCGTCTTCCAACTTGAGGACGGCTGAGTACTTGTTTTTGATGATGAATTGCAGGGACGCGAGGGACTCCGTGCCAGAGTAGAGGAACTATACGCTGTTAGTTAACCCTGCACGGCTATGCCTGGATAGAAGAGCTTACCATAGCGGCCTCAAGCTGGTCTAACGTCATAGGTTCGTTGCAGAATAGAACCCATTTTAGCAACTCGTTCAGCTCGCTGATTTCATCTGCTGTCAGTGATCGCTGCAAGTTCTTGATAGCTGCTTCGTGGCTGCTCATCGGCTGGKCTAGCATGCGGTCTAGCTCCCGGGCCGCCGTGCGCGTGCTTAGCAGGCGGATCACGTCGTCAAGCCCGAACTGTAGACGTGAATAGCTTCCGCTAACGTTCTGTGGTAGTTTGTCGATGATCTTGTCTCGCGCCCTCTGTTGGTCCGAGTTGGGCTTCGCATGTTCCAACATACCTCGCTTACTAAGCGCTTCATCGATCATAATACGCATGTCTGGCCCGTTGTTTTCCTCCATCCGTATTCTTAGCGCACTGTTAATCTTGCCGTCTCCTACATTGCTAGTGAATTGGTCGTCCGTCCCGCTCACCAGCACGCGCACTCGCCCAGCCGATTCATCAGCTAGCTTGGAGCCAAAGGCGAACTTGAGCAGCATCTCAGCTTGCTTATCAGGCAGGTTCTCGAGTCCGTCGAATACGAGGTAGTATGTGGCGCTCGACCCAGGTGTCCCGATCTTCAGTTCCTCCCATAGCGTATCCAGAGTCTCGAGACTTGCCGAGCGGCGGAATACGCCAGGGCCAGCGTCACACGCTTTTCCGAGCTGCTTTTGTACAGTAGCATCGACGCGAGCAATCTGGAATGCCATATACTTTATGGCCGAGTGCACAGGGTTTTTCTCGTCATCAGACTTTTTCATGCTAGCAGGAAAGAAGTAGTGCGCCACATACGTCCGCCCCTTTTGTTCCTCAAGGCGCTTTGTAATGAGAGCGCTGGCCGAGGTCTTACCCGACGACGCGGGTCCTGACAGGATGAGGACGTGCGAGGTTTCCTTGTCTTTATTCGACGCCGTCCATGCCGTGTAAGCCTCGTGTGTCCAAATCCAGGATCCAGTTCGGCTGAGGCACCTGTCGTAGATGTTGGTACACGTCTGCGTGGTGTTGGTGTCGAGCCGCACTGTTGCCGGTACGCCAAGTGTGTCGCGGATCTTAATGAGCGTCCTACTGCGGTCGGCGTCTTCCTTAAAGGATTGTACGTCCTTCTGTGTCTCCTGTACCAACAAGTGCGTTTCTTCGGTTGTCTTTCCAAAGATGACGGACTGCTCGAGGAGTATGGCAACATCCTGCTGTGTCTCGGCGACCACCGCGAGCGTGACGGTCCCCTCGACGTCGCGTTGCTGCTGCAGCGCCTGCTTAAACTTGGCCATCTCGTCTTTCAAGCCTGAGTCGTCATCGAAGATGGACTTGAACTGCCGCAAAAGGCGGTCCCGCTTGCGGCCCTGTCGGTATTTAACGACATGGGCGCAGAGCTTAACAAAACTGATCATAACGACGTGAATTTTCTGGATGAGCACGGCGTCGACGTTTTTCATCGACGTGTAGATTTGAAACTGAGAGAGCGCCGAAGACACCTCAGTAAAGACTTGGTCGACGGCATCATTGTAACCTTTGATGGCCTCGGGGATGTCAAACACGAGGCAGAGGGCGCTGCTAGCGATGTTCGCTGCCGATGCAGGAATGGGTATCTAGAAATGTCAGCCGCCATTGAGATAAGTGCATGGAACCCAACATACGAATGAAGAAGCCTGGGAAGCAGCCCCAACAAGCATTTTCAGGTACTTGAGCGACTTGAGCCCCACGGTCTTCGCCTTGTCCCACTTGTCCTCCTGCCCAGCGTCGTACGACGCCTTGCTGACGCTCTCGATCTTCCTCTGTACATCGTCAAMCCCCTTTACGTCGCCTCTTTGCAGCGACTCGCCGCAGATATCCTCGAACGCCTTAGCCGCCGCAGCCCACATCTCCTTCATCGATGCATCTCCCGCGACTTGCTTCTTTTCTCCCACTACGTCCGCCGGTTGTTGGCCCCTCATCGCGTTGCAGGTCACTAGGGATACAATTACCAAAAATCAGGAAGCCAAAGCCAGGAAGAGAGCCCATGTGGTACAGAATAAATTAAGCACGAATCTTGGAGGTAATAATAGTCTCAGCTCCTCAGTTGCATCGTGTGATTTTGAGGCTCTGCTAGCTGGAGGCACCCGCCGCTCGCAATTAGCCCGTTCGGCTCCCCCATGCCGGTCATGGTATAGGAGCACACTTATGCTGACCTACCTAAGCTACCTAGGTAGAAATGTGCATGGGAGTTGCATTTCAGCTGACGAGTAAGGAAATGGGGGCCGAGTCCCAAGTCGATTGTGACCCCGCCGTAACATGGCCTTTCTCAAGCGTGGATAGGGCCAGCCAATGAGAGTAAATCAGGGGGATTTCTGCGATCTAATAGGTGTCAATATTTCTATATATATACTTATACTTACATAATACTACTTAATATTGATGAGTCCTAGAGCCTGCATAATGAGATTGCCAATCGACATCGCTTGTATTTGCCATGTAACCCCCTCTTTTGGTGAGGCGTTCTGAATATACCGCGGTGGTGTTGTGCTGAACCAATTAGCAGGCAAATGACTCACATACGGCCTGCAAAATGCCGGTGTTCGAGACATTCCAAGGTGACGTGAGATAAATCATGAGCCTTGGCTCTCGCCTCTTACGGCCTAGATACATCCATGTAAGTGATAGATGAGAACATCGCTAGATTTTAACTAGGTACATACCTACTTTGTACAGTAGTAGGTAAGAGGTAGGTGGTATGGGCAGAATGTTGACAGGGTCCAAGCTGAAAGACGATTTTCGCTAGAGATTGTGGCGCAGTCGAAAGCGCAACGCAAACCCTAGTCCCCGCTGGTACTTATGTACATACCTAGTAGTACCGTCAAGTCAAACATTTGAAGTGAAAGTCCTACCTGCCTCATAATGCGCATTAGGTCTTACGAAAATTATATTATCAAAGCGCTATTCAATCATGAGACGCGCGTCTTTATTGCTAGGTGCTGGCTTCTCTTAAAATTAAATGTGTTTATTAGGTAATCATAGACATACATGGTCAATTATCAAGGTGATGATCTAAGTACCTAGCCACATGTACCTACCAATATAGATACAACAACACTTTTACTCAAAGGTAAATCTACACAATTTCTTGGTGCATTTCAATTTCTTATACCCGCCGGACATACCATGTGCTGGCTATAAACACATCGCGTTTCTCCCAGCCCCGGAAGTGCAAGTCGTAAAATGACATTTGACTCATCTTCGACCCCGGGAGGTCTACTCGCTGGTATCCGGTCATCATCACCCTCGTCTTGTCGGTGTCTACGTCGTGGTAAAACTCTTGCGTTGCGGGACTAAGGCCATTGTACTCAGCCTCCGAGACTTCGGGTCTCCAATACATCGCCGCCGGCCGAACGCCCAGATCTGCGACAATCTGCCTGATGGCGAAATCGGCATAGTTGCACATAACTAGCGTCTTGTCGTCGATCATGGCGAAACCGCGGGTGCCGAAGCCCTCGACTATTTGAAAGCCGATCCTTGGGAGCAACGCCTTGTCCACGGACGTGTAGGCGGGCTCTTGGACGTAAAGAGGGATGTTCATATCCCCGGCCTTTTGGCGTATGAACCGAGCAACCGTCAAGAACATGGCATGCTCCTGTTCATACACTGGGACGCCGAGAGAAATACTTCCTCCACCGAATGCGATGATTTTGTCGATCTCGGGTAGACGCATGGACCCGAGCGTCTGAATTAGAATTCTGCATTGCTCACTGTGTTCCCAATCCATGATAGCCGTCCTCATTCTGCTTGTCGCCTCCTCTTCTGACATTGTAGGGCCCCACCTGTAAATAGGGAAGACGTGCATGGGGACGTACTCTCCTTCATTGTATCCAAGAGTACTCATGTAGCCTTGCTCTCTTTCTCTACCGAATCTAATGTAGTTGCGGTTCAAGACCTGTTTGGGCGGTACATCAACCCCTGCGGTGCCAGGACACGGGTTCGGAAGTCTGTGAAGTTCGCCATCCAGGCGTTTGATTTCGATGAACTCACCGTCCTTTTCTAGCTCCTCTTCGATGCGGCTGAAGTTCTCAAGCGTGAATATGGGCTGCCGGTCCTGAGGGGTAGTAGGAGTCGACATTTTGAAAATAGTTGGTGTGATTGATACTAAGTATACCTAGGTGTATTGTCGTGAATCTCGATCAACGGCTATCAAGTCTTTAGCGCGAAGATGCTTGCCCTCGTCTCTCGGGATAAAACGGTTTTGTCTCCAATTATATCAATAGACACCTCAGCTATTGTTCTGGTTGATTCAGCTCAATCTCTTTCAGCTTTCTCCTCAGCTTCTAATTGTAGGCGAACAAACCCTTCAATTTTCAATCCCTATAAGTGGGATGAATATGAGACCTAGTATTTTGATACATCATACTAAGACCCGGTAGCCAACCTAGCTTTATTGCTCACTAACAAGTTCATCGTCTGACCCGGTATATTCTCCGTTTCAAGTGCTGTGTTGAGTGACCATATATAAGGGTATCTGCCCGAGCTGTGGCTTGACACTCAGCTCCGAGTGTGGAACTAGAATTGTCTTGAGCTACATCCACCAGTATTAAATCCAGTAGAACCTCTCAATTATAGCCCCAGATCGCAATAAAAAGATCCAAATAACGAACCATAAAATAGGTATACTCGTAAAGTATGACGATCTGGTGTCTAATCGATAAGACATATACCCAAGCTCCCGAACGCCAGAAACCATGCCCAATGCCTACCTAGATTCAAACGATCTGCGGCCGTGAATTCTCCCCAATGTCTTACCTACGGCGCTTAGGTAGATATCTCACTTGAGATGCGCAGTTGCCGTGGTCGCCTTTAAAGGTATCCCTGGCCGGTACAAAGTCGCCGCCCTGCAGGCTGCCCTTCACGAAGTAGACATACCACGCCTCGTGTAGGACGTTGTGATGTCTGCCAGTGCACTTGAGGATGACTCGGCTGCCACTAAAGTCCTCGAGAGTCGATTGGATCTTGGCTAGGGAGTAGGTCTTCTTATAGTCGGGCTCGATGCCGGCGTTTATCAGAGCCCGGTAGGTATCCAGAATCTTGAACAAGCTAAATGCGCGAACAAAGTAGTCGACCACCTCAAGGCCGGGAGTGTAGTCGCCGTAACAGCTCGGGGCGAGGGTGTTGATGCATGTAGCGTGCTTGTTGTATTCGTGAGCCCATAGGTGGTCATTCGTGCCACTGCAACCATTTAGTCAGCACACACAGCCATCCAACAAACAGCCAATTGAACTCCTATATGCAAGAGTATAGTGGACATACTAATTCGCAATCCAATATCGATTCATGTCAGCTAGTAGTTCTCCTTGGTCGTAGTGCTCCAACACATCGCTGATGTTCTCGAATCGCGGTGCCATGCCGCAATACTGGTCATACGATCCGTCGCAGAGATCCGGCCTATGCAAGACGTAATATCATTAGCTGACTGTCGCACACACATACCCTTTATATAATTGATAGGTATAGATATCCAACTTACCATAATCCATGCAATGTCCAGTCCTCTTCGCTCCCGCCGACGTGGACCTTTTCATCCCAGAACTGCGTTAGCAGCAGGCGACCGCCAGGGTGGATGAAACAGCACGAATCGGCCGCGGTATTGTTATTGCAGCTTATCGGACCATCAAGAGGGCAAGAAGATGCGCCGGTAAGAGGATCGTAGGGTATAATAGGACTTTCGGCATCGACAGGGGCTTGTGGATTAAGGATCGAGAGCGGGTTCGGTAGGTTGGAGAAGCCTAGCGGGAATTGCGAGACGAAGTTGCTCGCGTATGCGAATACAGAGCGTAATGAGGTGGTGGACGGCGCCATATTTGCTAGGTTAGAGCCTCTAAATGGGACTCTTGACTATAGGGATACTATAGGGATAATCGGTAGGAATGTAGATAATAGGTGATGGTCACCGACCACCAATGCTTCTTGTAAGAAGCAGTGTTGAAGCTCACAGGGCGGCCTACGACCTTATCGAGAACAGCTGATAGGGATGTGGACCCCTCTGACGTTAGTTGAGGGACCTAGGCAGTTTTGGAAGTGAACACTGCATCTGATTGGCCCGGGCCACTTATGCATGTGGGCTACACTAGAGCCCTACAAGACCCTTGAAATGTCAACCGGTATGTATGTTACTTCTAATTGGTTGTTTTCTATCACGTTCTCCTTGCTAAAGCACCCATTTGAGGATATTGTACGAATCTCACGAGAATACACAAACACCTAAGCAGCATCAGGTGATTTCTCACTAAGCTTCTCACTGTCGTGATCAACTAGACTCAAGGTTGAATCTCTCTAGGTAGAAGTAGTGCAAGCAAAGCAAGCAATGTACATGAGTCAAACCTGTAGGACAGTGACGAGGATCTATCCTACTCGCCTGGGTATCAATGGTGTAATCATGCTGGCAACCTAAACGCCGAACTCTTGTTGAAAACAAATCATGACGGCGTGCAATTAAGAAAGTGAGGCCTGACAACGCCTTACCATCCTCCATGTGAATGTGTATTTACATCTGGCCGTGTTTCCAGGGTAGGGGTATAAGAATAATCGATTAACAATGAAGTTGTCGCTTGCATGCCGAATGGGGTTACCATGCCGCAAGCTTGAATTGAATCTGTCGGCGATCCGGTTGAGTGGGATCAAGTCGGTAAATATGCATTTTGGTTCCTTGGTCCCCAAGCTTGAGAACCCAGTCGATAGCGGATGATTGTCCACGAGATTGCAGTGAACCGTCTGCTCGTGGCCTTTTCCAACCTGAGGTGGAATTAAACAGCTTCCCAATCCATGGCGTCCACCATGAACTCCCAATCCTCTTGCTTGGCCGTTTCGTTAGTGTCATCCGCAACCTTTCCTCCGCTTTTACGGATGTGCTCGGCGGCAAATTCATGGGCCTGTTCGATCGCGGTAAGGATGGTCTGCACAATCAGGTCAAGATTGTAAGTCGAGAGTGGGGGTGGCTTGAACCTCTCAGGTTCAGCTTCGTCAATGTTTTTCCAGCGATTGCGCAGGTCCTTGGCCCGCGACAGCTGTTTTTGGACCTCGGGTGTCCCAAAGATTCCATTGAGAGGGTTTTTAGGATCTTCGAGTGCTACCAGGACGTTTGCATGGTACCAATGATTCACAGGGCGTCCATGGGCATCTAGTGGACCGTTGTAGACCGAGTTTTCGTTCATTCTGAAATTCCCATCTATTAGAATCCCATTGCCCTTTATTATGATGCCAAATATGGCCATCAGTCGAACAAGGGCACGTTCGATCAACATGTAGAATTCGTGGAAATCCAGCTTGAATTGGATTTCGCACGCCTCGACTTGTGCCAGCTTTTTCCCTACATTGTCCTTGGCCATGCTGTATCCCTGCTTAAGGAAAGGTAGCTTCCAATTGAGACGTGCGATAATCTTGAGAAGACGCGAGAACTCTTGCTCTGGACAAGGTCGATCTTTAAGTTGGTGTAGGAGATCATCGGCTTGGGAATTCGAAAGTGACAGAGTGTTCGAGGATCGTGAAGGKGGGCGGTTACGTCTGCTTCGTTTCTCTACACGATTAGGCCTAGGCGCCCAGCGTGAGTCGTCTAATCCACCTGGCATGATGATGCTTGGCTTTCTCGGCTGGTTGTGACTATGTGACGACGGGGKACAGAACGATTGAAATGCGGCATACTTGAGAACGGCGACTTAGGTATGTTGGTAAGGAATGGGATATTGGAATAGTATTTTGACTTCTTTGCTGTGCTGAAGAAGATGTCGAGGCTGTAAGTAGGTAGGTATGAATGTTGGTGATTCGGACGCCGATGAACAAATGAGAGGTGAAACGGTGAAAGATGAAACAACAGTTTTCCCAGTGGTTTTTTTAATGGGACCAATCAAGAGCACCGCGACGCGCCTGCCCAAGCAATTGACGCGCCGGCACAGGAAGGGTGGGAACTCCGGCGAAAGGCTTGTTGACGTCATTGGTACATGGGTACTTACGCCGCGACTCTGACCCTGGCAACGAAAGACATCCAGGTACACGGGTACATCCCTGTCTCAGATGGGTGGCAGTGATAGTGGACATGTATTCTTTATCGTGAGCCGCAGATATGCTCTCGCGAGCAATGTCAGTCAGTGTATATTCATCCATATGTATGATCAGGGCAGCTGTTTCTTAGTTGCTCCCCTTGAGCCCAAATACGATGGCCTGCGCCACGTTCACATCCATATCTGCAACTCCATCTCTCAACCATCTGTTAGAACTCCACCTTGTTCTACACCATTAGAGACAGCCATCTCCCAATTGCCGGATCTCCAAGTCTCTGATTTATAATAAGGAAGCGTTGACTCCGAGAGCTCGAGTCAAGCTGATAGCTGTTATCTCGACGGTAAATGGCTACTGAAGGTCCATGAGTAAGGGGTCGTACCATATTTTGTCTTTGCTAAGATATCGAGGCTTGATCTTCAAGTCTAGTACGACCCCAGAGATCCCCACGTTCCACTTATCGATCGCAGTCTTCCTATTACGAGGTCGTACGGCTACCCACATAGCCTAGCCTTAACCTTGTGCTCCATCAGCGACATCTAGCACGAGTAGTTCGCCGCGAAGAATTCGCTTATATATCGTTACTAATATGACCACGAACTCTGTCGGGACGGTCTTGGCCGCTTGCTGCCATGAGAGTTTCTACGGTATATCCCCGAGTATGACAGCATTATGAGCCATCGCTGACTATCTTGCACCTCGCAGATGTTACCCATATATACGAATAAAGTTAATATAGCGCGGCCGCAGCTTGACCAGCCCTTCTCTTCTCGGGTCTAGATCAATCCACGGGTTCATAGCTGCACTCCTCGGCTTCGCCTGCAATGGCGCCGGCTATTTAAACTTCGAACCGTCGGCGGGATGAAGGCTTTCAACCAATCTGGCGGACATGAAAAGCACTTATATAACTTAAGCGCTCGTTATTATAAGACTACGGCCGTCCACGCGCTCGCTTCCTCTTCATCATCTTGTAGTGACGAGAAACTAGTATCCCAACTCTCGTTCGTCAGAATGCTCTTCACAACTGCCCTTACTGGCCTTGTTGCCATCGTATCTACCGCCAAGGCCGCAGCCGTCCCCAGGGCAGACCCTTATGTTGGCGACCTCAGGACGTTCACTCAGATTGGCTGCTCAGCGGACAATCAAGGTGTTGGGACATTTACCGAGTCAATGACTAATACCTGCAACCTATATCCAGAGCGATTTAGCTCCCTCTACATCCATCTCAGTAGCGGATATGTTTGTGAGTTATGCCTTGACATAAAGCTAGACTTCATCATTACAATGTGACGACGATTATTCGAGCACCACTAACTCCTGACTCTCCCAGTCCGTGCTCACAACCAACCCGATTGTCAAGATGAAGGAGCCGTTATTGCAGAGACCCAACCAGGATCTGGGTCTCCCATCGTCTGCAACAACCACACTACCAGTTGGGTTGCTTACAGCGTATACCGACTTCAGCCTGGGGAAACAAGCTAGATCTTGCTTAGTTTGGACACTGATGGAAATTAAGGGCTTTCGTATTGCATCAACTAGATTGATGGAGAGATTTGGAAGAGCTATTGAATGCGGGCCATTCTTGTAAGGTACAAAGTCACGCTTTCGTTAAGATGGAGTCCTATCCCTACCCCTTTTCGGGCTTACATTGGATGTTATTACCTCAGGGGGAGCTCCAGACTCAACTACCAATTTGTAAATATATCTTAGCGTGATATTGTCTTTATAAAAGCATCACCCATCTGGCCATTTCCAATATCAAGTTAACTGGTTACATTCGATTCCCTAACACTTCTCATGAATATTACACGCAATTTATGGTGCTCTCCAAATACATGGGCTTTCATTCACCAATAGGGATAGCTATTAATTGTATCATAGCCGAATTCAGAGTGGATCGAGTTGCAGGTTGTACGGTTGATTTTTGGGAAGCGACAAAGGGGAGGTTGATGACTGAGCTGGTAGGTGTTTGATATTTCCCTGATAGCATTTTCAGGGGTTAAACCCTTCACAATTAGGATGGATGTGTATTGTCCCGTTGCCTTGGTTTCCCCAGCTCCTTCGAAACATAAACGTCGCTGACTACAAAGTTCTCGGCATTGTGAATGTGAATCGTAAACTCTGTCAGCTTCATACAAAAGTCCGCTGTCACCCCCCCTATTACGACGACGGCGTTAGGTAGTCACCCAAGTTTTGGCACTTACCCTGCACACAACCACCTTCTCGTCTTATAAATAAAGGTACTTGCTTCAAACCACTCTTCGCCGTTATTTTTTCCACAACCAAATTTTGAACGCGAGCTAAATTCTTGATTCGTATCCAGATTTACCAAGCTCCGTCCGTCTCGCAGTTCACTTTCAATCGAAGACTACTCATAGTAAACACATCTCACATCTAACATCTCAACTCTACCAACCGCCGCGATGAAGAACTACAGTTGCAACATGTGCCACCTCTCTCTGCGAAGCAGAGCTGCCCTTCGTCGCCACGTCCGCCACCACACCCCCTTGGCCGCAAGTAGTTACTATGACCCCTACTCAGCACACAGCCGCCGCCGCTACCACCACCGCCACCACCACGAAGGAGGATACATGAATGGACCTCAACGCCGAACCGCCTACTTCTGCTGCGAGTGCTGTCGCGAATACCCTAACCTGTCAGCGCTCAACACCCACTGCTGCGATTGTAAACACAGCTTTCGTAGCAACACCGATCTTGAGGCTCACCAAGCCTCACGTCGCGACGACTATGGGCGCTCGGCATGCCACCACCGCCAGGAGTCGCGTCGCTTCCGCTGCTCTCAGTGTCCAGCGGCATACCATGCAAAGTGGCAGCTTGCTGCCCACCAGCAGCAGCACGAGCTCGTCTCCTGTATCACGGCCGATGGGTGCAAGTGGTCGTTCGACAGCCCCGAAGCTATGATCGACCATTTTGACGCCGCGCGCTGCGGCGCTGGAATGGGCCTAACCCGATCTTACGCGCGTGCCCACCGTCACATCCGACGAGGAGGACCTGTCACCCGTGCCCGTGCCGAGAGATGGGTTGCCCGATACTTCGAGGAGACTCAAGATGCCGGCCAGTCTCAGGTTCAGACCGATTTGCCTACCGATTCCTCGCCGTTGACATACGAGTCATCTAGTTCGGCCACGTTGGCATAGTCGCTGTCGCCGCCATCCCTCTCACCATCGCCATCGCCATCGCCATCGCCACTTGTCGCCCTCCACAAAATTCGTTCTAATTACTGAGAGTCGTCCTACTTTGTCGACACAGGACCCGTGAATTCCGGGAGGGAAGTTGTGGTTGGGTTTGAGTGTGAGCAATAGTGCTTGGTGTTCTACGGCTTATTAGTGTCCTTTATGTTGTTGCTAGGGAGATACCTGTGCGTAAAAGTCGCAATTATTCATGGACGCCCTTGCTTCAAACAACGCTTTTCATAGCTTGAAACCTACCTACACATAAGCTCTTTAACGCAAGAGCATAATACAGTCTTTCAACAAAGCATGATCTTTTTCTAACTCCAGACGTGACGATAACCTATGGAGTGTGCCCTAGGGTCCCTGCATAGTCGTACTGATGCATCATCTAAACAGCCGAGCACATCCTTTGTCATACCAATGTGTAGTGCCCACAAATTGTATCTGGGTATCATCACCTGCTGCGTTATAAGACATTTCCATTACATGTCTCGCGGCTCCCACTCTACCTTCAGCATGATTTCCAACCCTCTACAATCATCTCCAAGTCAGAACCTTTGTCTTTCGTGACCAAAGTCTCGGAATAGTCAGCGATTTCACATGATAACAAACATGTGTCAAATCCAGGTTCCCAGGTTTTCTAAGTGTTAGGATACGGGCTCAGATGTAAGGATGATTATATTTTATACCTTGGTCCTAAACGGTCGGACTTCTTGTACGACCAGGGAAAACACAGCTCCGGGTTCGGGCAGGAAATGGGATTAGGAACTTGGCTGTCACGACTATGGCTACTTTTTGTGACAGCCATGATAGTTGTTGTTGGAATACAGGGTGGCTGGGTGTATCGCCCCACACCAGTGGTTATATATGTACTATCTACATCCCCCATCAGCACCTGATGGATCTAATCTTCCAATACAACGAATATGACACTCATAACCTGCGTCTATTTCAACAGTTGTAACTATATGGGTATTAAAGTCAATGTTCTAAAGATCTCTTCAATTTCATGGGTCGTACAAGGTACGTCTCTTAAGAATCCAGTCAAGGTTCGTAGGTAGTCGTAGGTGAGCAGGATACCGATTCCATATTCTAGGTAGGAGATAGAGTACCAAGCTTCGCACTGAGTATTTTAATATATCCTCGAACCATACGGTACATGATAGTCTCCTACTAAATATACATGACGATCTCGGTCGACGAAGTAGGGTTCCAAGAGATCCTCTCCTAGGATAATTTGAATCCACTCAAGGCACCCTTTTGGAAGAGACCTTCGGAGTTGTACTTCCGGCTCGTTCCCTGCAGTCTCCGCTTGTTCTCGACAACGTACGAGCTGATCGGGCCTGGAACTGGGCCGCGTAGTTTAGGTAAACAAAGTCGAGTGTCGTTCCTTCCTCTGCAGCGAGCGCGCGTGTTGCTTCGAGTGCACCCTCTTTGCTGTGGCGATGTGCTAGTTGTCACTCCTATCTTGCCAGTACGTGAGAAGTAGCACCGAGACGACTGGACCAGCTGATGGGTGGAGGCCTAGCGAATTACCGTCTTCGGGAATCGACTGCTAGAGGAGTGAGGTATGGTACAGCTAGAAGGTTGGCGAGTAGATAAGGCCAGGGGCTAACTGGATGGGCTCAATGGCTGGTTTGTAGCTTTCGGCCACAGCTTACAGGGTAGCGATGTCGGTTTTCACTGTTGTGTTCATGTATGCGCACCTCACCCTACTCAACAAGCCTGAGGCCTGTGCCGAAGCAGCCTCTGTCAATGTTGGTGTCTTCAGGGAATCGAGTTGGTTGATCTGTGGCTGAATATTGGTAAATGGCTGCGGGATGGGAGGCGACCGGGTGGACACAAGCTACGAAGTACGTACCTGCAGTCCTTATACCGGTGTTTCTAGCTCCTTGTACGTACGTAGCATCTTGAAGGCAAGCAATATTGAAGTTAGACACGCCGTATCTCCGGATATTTTATTATTCTCCGGATGCAGTGCAGGGGACGATGTCGTGCAACACAGACACAACTCGTGTCGGACATCTCGGAGTTAGGAAAATGGGTTTGAGATTGATGGACTTACCTAAGACCGCACCCAGTAACTCATTGATACAGCCTAGATACATGTACAGTATGGGCGTATAAACTACCTAGGTACATCTACCATAATATGTAGATTAGGATGTAGGCACATAATCAAGGAGTACGATCCTCCACGCGCCTAGATTACGCTAGACTTGTACGGTACCTGAGTTTTACGAAGGCTATTATGCACCAGTTAAGGATTCTTATCAAAAATTTCCTATTAGGGAGATTTCTCTTGTCGATCCTGAAATTTTRACYTGATGTTATACGAAAATAGGAAATATTAGATTTGATTGGCGCGATAAGGAGCTGTGGCAGGAGTTGTGGCA